>CM056827.1:19992197-20162197 GCA_029853015.1 Chelidonichthys spinosus | reverse complement strand
TCATGGGAGATGGGGGATCCAGCACTCGTGGACTAAGATCGGGGTGTGCCTCTGGCGTGTCCCGAGTGACCAGTTAAGAGGCGTAGAAGAAGAAGACGGGGTATTTAGTTGAGGGCCGTGCTGCGTTTAAGGTGTTAAATTCAAACCTTTATTTAAACACCTACAGATGCCTGTTGGATGAGGTTCGGACCAGCAGTGTGTGCAGGAGCTTCTCTTTATTCACTTTATTTTAACACTTTATTGATCCCTGCTAAAACTTTATTATTGATTTATTGTCATTAGCATCCTCGTCTCCAAACCACTGGATCTAGACCAGATGTTAAAAGTAAATGATGGATGACTTTATTCAGCAAAACAGAGATAAACAGCTCATCAGCCACATCAGGAAGAACATCAGCAACAGATCACTGCAGTGTTGCAACAGCACACACATACATCTGTCATCAATCAACCACAACAGCAGCAGGTGGCGCCCCCGTGTGGCTGCAGACGGTAAGAGACTGGAGGTAACTACAGAAAATGGTAGATGGGGTATAAACCTGGCTTCTCTAATGGCCTCCTTGTGAGCCTGGAACATCTTCACGTTGTTCATGTTGGACTGCCAGTACTTCACGTAGCCGCCGTGGTCCGCCGTCAGCATCCACATGTCGTTGTGAGACCAGGTCATGGCCCGGACCGGACTGTCGTGGGCCTGCAGAGGACAGACGGGAGGTCAACAATGTTCAGCCACTTCTGACTGGATGTACATGTGGACCTGCAGGTGCCCACATCAGGACCCCATCAGGAGTGTGGGTGGCCCTACAGGTGTGTGTGTGTGTGTGTGTGTGTGTGTGTGGGTGGCCCTACAGGTGTGTGTGTGTGTGGCCCTACAGGTGTGTGTGTGTGTGTGTGGGTGGCCCTACAGGTGTGTGTGTGTGTGTGGGTGGCCCTACAGGTGTGTGTGTGTGTGTGTGGGTGGCCCTACAGGTGTGTGTGTGTGTGTGTGGGGGTGGCCCTACAGGTGTGTGTGTGTGTGTGGGTGGCCCTACAGGTGTGTGTGTGTGTGTGGGTGGCCCTACAGGTGTGTGTGTGTGGGTGGCCCTGCAGGTGTGTGTGTGTGGGTGGCCCTGCAGGTGTGTGTGTGTGGGTGGCCCTGCAGGTGTGTGTGTGTGGGTGGCCCTGCAGGTGTGTGTGTGTGGGTGGCCCTGCAGAGGTGTGTGTGTGTGTGTGTGTGTGTGTGTGTGTGTGTGGCCCTACAGGTGTGTGTGTGTGTGTGTGGCCCTACAGGTGTGTGCAGATGTGAGTGTGTGTGTTTACCTGTAAAATAGTCTCAAAGTTAAAGGTGAGTCCGTTCCACAGAGTGAACTCTCCGCTGGAGGCCCCAGTGACCAGACGGCGACCTTCAGGAGTCCACTGGAGACAAACAGGAAACAAGTGTTTCACAATAAAAGCAGGCATCAGTGGAGATCAGTGAGGGTGTTGTTGACTGGACAGCTCACCCTGATCACGAACACGGGACACTTGACTTTGTTGGTGGAGGTCCGGACGAACTTTGTGGTGACGGCGTTCATCGGGTTGTTCAACATGCCGACCGGAGGAACCAGCTGAGGAACACAGACCCTGGATCAGCATCCAGACTCAAACACACGCCTCTCTTTGTTAAACACACAGTGTGTCTGGTGAAGCAGGCTGGTGATATCACTGTGGATGCGTTTACTTGTTTACGTTTATTTCTGATTCTCCGTTCTGTTTTCACCAAGTCTTCAAGTATAAAACGTTGATTTATGAAACAGGAGATCAAAGGAAACCACGGTTACCTCCATTCATTTAAACAGTTTGAAACATAAGATCACAAGTCAACACATATGAAGTACTTTTAATGTGGAAGAGTTATTACTTCTTTGTGTATAATGATTTAGTTTGATAGAAAAGTGATTAACATGAGAATATCCAACATCGTCACTAAATGATCTTTATTGAACACAATCTTTGAAAGACTGATAACGGAACAGATTCATCTCCTATGTGTGGTATTGGTGAGGGCGATGGTGAGTATTGACGAGGGCGATGGCGAGTGTTGACGAGGGCGATGGCGAGTGTTGACGAGGGCGATGGCGAGTGTTGACGAGGGCGATGGCGAGTGTTGACGAGGGCGATGGCGAGTGTTGACGAGGGCGATGGCGAGTGTTGACGAGGGCGATGGCGAGTGTTGACGAGGGCGATGGCGAGTGTTGACGAGGGCGATGGCGAGTGTTGACGAGGGCGGTGGGGGGCATGACGAGGGCGGTGGGGGGCACTGACGAGGGCGGTGGGGGGCACTGACGAGGGCGGTGGGGGGTATTGGCGAGGGCGGTGGGGGGTATTGATGAGGGCAATGATGGGTATTGATGAGGCAGGGTGGTGGCGAGTATTGGTGGTGGTCTGTACTCACCTCGTTGTAACATCCTGCGTCTGGCTGCAAGGCTCTGAAGTCTCGATGGTCTCGCTGCCACAAACGATTCTGCAAACACACAAACAGTCAAACTAACTGGAAGCTGAAGCTTCTCAGACATCTTAAGTCCTGCACGGAGACTCGAGTCCTGGGCTGTGTCCGAAATCATTCGCTACTCCCGACTCACTACTCCCTACATAGGGGAGTTCTATGTAGGGCACTATATAGTGGACTCAAAGGCAAAATGAAAAAACACTTTTGGACACTACTCGGGGGATTTCTTTCGGCACCGTTGATGACGTCGTTCCTGACGCATAATTAATGCTTGCAGATTCTGCGGATGGCTCTCAAGTCTCACACACAGAAAAATTACCAAGATCATTTTTTTAATACATATTCATTGCGAAAATTTACTAAACGAAAAGAACGAGTCCTCCAGCATGGAGGGTGATTCAGTGACCGTCTCATTTCTCGGAGAAAAAAAACAGCCAACAGTTTTCAAATTTTTTCTTCTTTTTTTCCCAATAATGAGAAAATCACTACATCATCCTCACTGCTATTTTTATTTTCAAAGATCCCAATTGGGTCCAGGTGGACTTTAGGACCAGTTTGCAGCACTGCCGGCACCCCACATCTCCGCGATCCACCGGACACTGAACAGGCTGCAGTACGTCCCCGATCCCAAACTGCTCGGCGATCGCTCATCACAATCTGTCCCTCCTTTCTGCATCTTTATAGTTTTCAGACTGTCATACGGCGCTTTGCTTTGAGTGACGGTTTTTGACGGACGAAGACCACCACGCCACCTTGCCAGCCGCCTCACCGGCCCGCCGCTCACCGGCCCGCCGCTCACCGGCCCGCCGCTCACCCAAAATCTCATATTAATGATTAATATATATCGCAGGTTTTTTTTAAAGTAAATAAAGAAAAACATCACACTTTGGTCATTTGTGTTGTCTTGTTCTACTCTGTTATACATATATTAAATATTAATTAGGGATGCAAATTATCGAGTAATTCATTAATCGATAGTTGTTTCATCTTATCGATCGATGATTAATTGATAAGCAGCAATTCTTCTGAGAAGCTGAATTTCCCTCTGAATAGGTTCCATCTACTGTATATGTTACATAAAATGCTATCTTCCTTATGATATAAAGAAAAATGCTAATCATATTTTGAATAATTTCATTTTAATGCATCAATTTGGTGAATTTTAATAACCAAATTATGACATATCGTTTCCTAACCAATTTCTTACAAACTGCTGGTACTGATACAAATGTTGACAAACTAAATGGGGTTGAGGAGTTTAAGTATTCAAGAAAAGATGAAAACAAAAATGACTAAAACACAGTGCTGAGCCTTTATACTATGAGGTTATTATGACTATTATTAATATAAGTGGGTGACTATTCCTCAGCCTTCCTTGGCGTTTTGGTTTTGATCTCGTTCACATACTTCGTCACTCGCCCATTTCTGAGCGACAGCTGTCAATGGATGTGAATGTGTTCTAGCGGAATGTGGCGAGGACAGGAGATGCGATGTGGGCGGGGACGGAGATAAAATAACTAACTTTCTGCGATGCGAGTGAAGCGAGTACCAATCGGAATGTAGAATAGAGATGATTGACAGTTGACATCAACAGAGAGTTTCACAGAGATTTGAACGCCTTGCCATGGCGACGGGGGAAAACAGAACGTTGATGAGCCAAACCAGCCGCGAGGATTTCCCCTTACAATAAGCGCTGCTGCCCTCCTGTTTAGGCCTATCATTAGAGCCGCTAGTTAAGTCGGATAGGGAATAGAAACGCTCACTTCTAGAGGTGTAACGATTCATTCGATTAGTCGATTGCCAGTCCTATAGATTCAACTAAATCGATCTGCTAAAATAAATAAATAGAATAATCGTTTTGGCTTCAACAATAATCGATATAAATGCATTTAATCGGATGAATCGTGATTCTTACTTATGATTAATGTTTAATATGTTTAAGACTCTCTCCCCTGCCAGCATGTAGTCTACTGAAAATATTTAAAATAACTGAGCAATGTTTAATTACATTTTGTATTCAGCATAAAATATTATGCAGGACTACTTTTTATAGAATAAATATTAGGGGTGGGAATCTTCTACCATCTCACGATTCGATTCGATTCCGATTTTTGGGGCTACGATTCGATTTAAAATCGATTTTCGAATTAAATCGATTTTTGATTCAAAACTATTTGATTCATAATGATTTCTGCTTCAATCTATAGGTGTGCAAGGGATCCTCATGATCTACTCCAGTCTGCTTTGCGAGAGAATGACAAATGGAGACATTAAACTGTCTGTTTCACATTTATTACGTTTTAAACATGTATCTCTGCTCAGATGGATTTATTACAACTGTTAAGTAACAAAAATAAGAAATGCCTCTTTATAAAAAAAAAGAAACAGTGCAGTTAAAGATGCTGCCTTTTTAAATTCGAAGGAAAGTGCCTTTTCCAAAAACAGTGTGTGGACCTGCACAACTGCTACTCTAAGTAGCTAGTTATAAAATAAGTTGGGACAAAAATAAAGTGCCTCTGTATAATATATATAATAATTTCTTTTTACATGGAACACAACTGTTGTACAAATGAAAAACATAAATATTTCTCAGTAGCTTTAAGAAAAACAAGTTATGAAAATAAAAGTGCTTTTTTTGTGAAAAATAGTAGCCATAAGTTAGCTGCCTCTGCATTTTTGTCAAAACCCGGTTCCCATTGGACTCGTTGGGAAACTGTTGGCGTGGGAGCTGTGGGCCTTTGCTGCCCGAGAAAGCCTTATCGTGGGAGGACGAGTGGAGGAGCTGCCGTTGCCAGGGTCTGGGTCTGAGGAGGAGCAGCCGCAGCGAGTCGGGCGGGTTCGATAAAAGCCGGAGGAGCCACCGCAGCGGTACGGGCGGAGTTCGGCTTCGGCTGGAGGAACGGCTGCAGCGATTCGGGCGGCGGACTTCGGCTACGGCTGTGGAGGCGTAGGCAGCGATTCGGCTGGAGACCGCAGCAGCGGCGAGGGAGCGGATCACGCTCGGATCAGCTGATCACCGAACTAACTACAAACTATGAAGCTCATGTCAAGCTCGGTCTTTCCAGGCATTCGGTAAAAACCAAAATGAGTCCAAATCTTTGCCTTCAACGAGGACGGGGCCGGTTGAATCTCTCTTTCCTCCTCCATTAGTGTAGTTTTCTCCTTGTTTTGGTGGTTTCCGCGCATGCATGTGTTCAGAACAGGCTGCGTGGTGATGTCATGACGCCCCGACTCCCGCGTCGTTTCAAAATAAAAGTCGACAGCCAGCGGATTTTTATTATTATATATATTTTTTTAAAAATCGATTTTGGGACATTTTAAATCGATTCTGAATCGGAGTAAATGAGAATCGTGATTCTTATGAGAATCGATTTTTTTGCACACCCCTAATAAATATGTTATTTTTTCACCTTTCAGAAGAATACAGATAGTCTCACTCGCATTATTGCATGTTTCTTTCATGGATATAGAATTTTGGTTACAAGTTACTGAATCGAATCATGGTTTACAGAATCAAATCGAATCGTTACAAAAAAAATATTCCTGGAATCGAATCGCCAACTACTGTATCGTTAATTGAATGGCTGTGAAGCCAAAGATTCACACCCCTACTCACTACACATTCGGAAACCGCTACAAAATGGCGAACGCCCTATATCGGGAGTAGGGAGTGATTTCGGACACAGCCCTGGACTACGAAGCCAGTTCACCGCACCCAGGTATGTCTAGGTGATCTGGTTAAATGTTAACTTTGCTGATGAACAGGTGACGTTACCTCCAAGTGTCTGATGACTGACGGGTTGTAGTCGATGGTTTTGCGGTTAACGGCCTTCCTCATGCGTTTCCCGTCGAAGGTGAGCTGCTGCATGGCCTGCTGCTGGGCGAAGTCCGGCCTCTTGTAGAACACTTGCCGCGGCGCCTGGTGCTGGAAGCGTGGCATGTGGAAGAAGCGCTGCGGCGACCCGATGTCCGTCGCCATGGTGACTGGCTATACCTGTAGGACGGGAGAGACCTTATTAGTTTGCTTGTGGGACGCATCCAAGAACGGAACCAGACCAGCTGGTAGGGTTGGGCATCGTTTGGATTTTACCGATCCCGATCCCGATTTCGATCCTCTGTTTCGATTCCTGTTCTAAACGATTCTCGATTCCGATTCTTTGAGGTGCAGGTCAACAGGTCCAGTGTTGCCACAGTTACTTTGAAAAAGTAATCTGACTACTGACTACTCCTCTAAAAAGTAACTTCGTTAAGTTACTGACTACTTGATTTTAAAAGTTACTAAGTTAGATTACAAGTTACTTTATTAGTTACATTCAACAGCTGCATCAGACAATCGATTTTGCCAATACTCACTTTATTGATGTGCTTTTTTAACAGTAACATCTACAATGTATCCATTTTAAGTTGCACTTGAAAACTATGTCCTGATAGAAAATACATGTTTTTATATATAAAAAAATAAAGACAGTCTTTCTTGACTTCACTTAACTTAAATAACTGTTTGCATATTGTAATGGCAGTAACAACATGAATGAACATTTTATGAATATTGAACCGGCATTAGAGCAGCAAGGATTGGTTTTATGAAACAAATGAGCACAGTCCTCAAGTATGAGCGGCGTGATGACGAAGGGAGGGGGCGGGGCCAGCAAGCAGCGAGACATGTCTCCACTAAACACTCAAGAGAGACTCCGCTCGCATTTCAGCACAGACTGAGTTAGCAGGAGCTCCGTGAAATCGAGAACTTGTCTTGTTTATTCACACGCTGCGCCTTTTCACCGTCACCGGACGGGACCTGCTCTTTTAATGTGGTTGTGCCATGCTGTGACTCTAAATGTTTTTTCAAGTTTGACGTTGTATTCTTGAAAGTATACAACACTTTATTGTTAACACAGAGTGTACAACGAACCTTTATGTTGCCATCTTTTGCTGAGATGAAGTCGAAATAATGCTTGTGTTTCCAGCTGGAAAATGCGTATCTCTCCCCCTCCATTGTTTACGTTTCTGCCGGTATAGCGACTACACGCGACCGTCTGTGAAGGTGTCGGCTAACATACGTCACACCCCGAGACGCACGAAGAAAGCAGATCTTTTTTTTTTACTGACAAAAATAGTAACGCGCCGTGTATTTGGATAAGTAACTTTAATCTGACTACTGGTTTGGCAATAGTAGCGCGTTAGATTACTCGTTACTGATCGTTCTATCGCGGAGTCTCCGCACGCCAGGCGGAGTAATACAAACAAACTAGTGCGGACGTTTAAGAACCGAAAAAAAAGGATCGCAATTCCAACAGCTTCTTAACGGTTCCGGAACCGGAGGTTAGGAACCGGTTCCTATTTGGAACCGGATCTCGATGCCCAACCCTACCAGCTGGACACAGAATGTAACTGATCACGCGGAATCTGACATGTTTGAATACCAGCAACATGTTTAAATACTAGGGGTGTAACGGTTCTGAACCGAAACGGAAAACCTCGGTTCACAGGACTTCGGTTCAGAAACTCATTCTATCTTCCCGAACCTCGGTTCATCCCTGCCCCGACCGCACACGTGCGTCAGGTCCCTCCGGTTAGTTTCATTTCTGCAAAATGGCTAATAAACCTGAGCTAGCGTGTCCCCCGTGTTTACACAGCTTCTTCTTCGTTGGTGTTTAATAGCAGTCCGCGTATACCTGGCTGTTAATCGTGAGGGTATGAAAAGGTTTCGTTTAAATTTGTTTTTCATAAATGTGTATATAATCAGGTCGACAAGCATTTATAAAAAAAATCGGCGAAACTTTTTCATACGCTGGCGTGAAACTCGCGTCACGGAAACAGCTGGGTAAACGCCTTAACAGATTAATAGAAGTGTTTAAAAAAAATGTTTTTGTTGTGGACTTGTTTAAAGAGAAGTGTTACACTTGTTAATATAACTAATGTTCTTGATATATCCTTTAATAAAATCCAGACATTTTTTCTGGAAGTTTTCCAAAAGGTTTTTCAGTATGTTTTTAAAAACCGAGGTTTGAACCGAACCGTGAGTCAAAAACCGAAGTCGAACCCCGAATCGTGGTTTTGGTGAACCGTTACACCCCTATTAAATACCGGAAACAGACCAGCAACATGTTTAAATACCTGTAACACAGACCATCAGTTTTTCCATCTAACCTCAATCATTCTCATCAACATATTAGTGAAGCAGAAAAACTGACCAAAACGATCTTTGTATTGAACAACTTCCTGTCAATCAGCTGACTTTACACATGAGCACACCAGAAAAAACTCAGCACCTTCTAGGGGACCGAAGAGGCAACTGGTACCAAAAGATTTAGCTTGTATTCAATATTAATATTTTATATAAACGGTTAATTGCTATCTGTGTAGTGACAATATATTGTCATATTAAGTATTGTGGTACTATGATAGACTGACATCTGTACAGGGTTCACTGGAGAAGGACTACTGGATCCAGGTCCCATAAACGAGATGTCCAACCTGCAACTCCACTTTCACTATCTGCATAAAGTCTTCATCCATAAATCAACTACTTTATTACAGTTGAATCAACAGTAGCATGTGTTAATTGTGTTTCACCAATAATAAGCATGCATGCTGCCAGATTGAGGAGTCAGTTTGAGGTAAAGTTAAACTACAAATAATTTATGTAAACAGGCTGCGACACGAGGCATGAGACAATTTTTAGACAAAAGTTAAATTTTTTTTTAATTGAAAACAATAAAATGATCTTAAATAAGATGATCATAAATCATAGGTTATACCTGTATAAAGGATCAAAAACAAATTAATTTTTGTATCTTGTATGGTTTAAATCAGGCTACATTTTTCACATCTCTATCATGATAGTGAGTTAGACAGCTTTTTCAAATTACTTGTGTCGATAATTACAATGGAAACCAGACAACCAACTTAAACATATGGGGGGGTTTAACTCAGGAGGTAGAGTGGGTTGGCTGGTGGGCTGGCAACTGCAAGACTGCCAGTCGATCCCCGGCTCCTCCTAGCTGAGTGCCTGGTGTCCCTGAGCAAGACACCTCACCCTAATTGCTCCTGACGAGCTGGCTGTCGCCCTGCGTGGTTGACTCCACTGTCAGTGTGTGAATGTCAGTCATTACTGTAAAGTGCTTTGGATAAAAGCGCTATATAAATGAGGACCTTTTACCAAAGTAAACCGATGAAAACGTTTAACAAACAGTAAAAAGCTGCACGTGAGATGGTTATTTCATGTGTAGTCTCCTACCACACACACCACACACACACACACACACACACACACACACACACACACACACACACACACACACACACACACACACACACACACACACACACACACACACACACACACACACACACACACACACACACAGCACACACACACACAACACACACACACACACACACACACACACACACACACACACACACACACACTACACACACACACACACACACACACACAAACACGCGGGTAAGAAGAACTTGGGTCCTTTCCTGCAGTACTACTCCTGTGTAAATACTCCACTATATACATTAAACGCGTCCTGGAGTAAAAGTATATACACCGGTAAATAAAGTTGAAAGTAAAGTATTGACATATCTGATGTTTTGGATTAATATTACAGCTGCCTTGAAGTGGACGTTTTTAAAATAGTTAAACCTGCAGGAAAGCATCATATGGTACGGCAACATGGTTGGGATGGATCCATCTGGCCGTGGCTGTGCCTGCCGCCATTGACTACTACTGTTGATACTATTGCTACCGTTAATACTAATACCAACACCAAATGCAGTTGGAACCCAAGGGCCTGGGCTGCACGAGATTTCTGCCTAAAAGCCTATTAAGGCAGTTTATCTTGCCACTGTCGCTGTTACTCTGCTCCTGGGTGATGCTGGGACTTGTATTGTATTGACTCTAAAAATCTTGAGCATATTCCAGTCCTGCTCAATATGTGAAGTGTCCTGAGATGATGCGTGATATGACACTATAAATAAAATTAAACTTAATCACATGTCCTGTGATAACCATGTATCTCTGCTGGGAAAAAACCTCCCTGGTCTGGAAGCGATGCACTTTCAGCTGTTTCAAGAGCCTTTGTACAGTTTATTTATTTTAAGTAGTAGGAGGATTTCCTCAACACATAAAAAAGGCATATTTCATCTTTCAGTTCATTACAAACATTCAACGTCATCCCGTCTGGAGATACCTGGTTCCAACTCACAGGGAGGGGATGAAGGGAACTGAACAGAAACAAAAAAGTGCAATATTTACCTCTAAGATGGAGTGGAGCAGTATAAAGTACACACGAATAGTACCTTTACTTTGTAGCAAAGTAAATTCCTTGTATTCCGAGGCGGGCACCAGTGAACCCGGGGTCCAGAATGATTGCAACACGAGGTTCCAATGCTTCCACGGCGGTTAGCTAAACAGGTGGCTAACACGGAGCTAACGCACTGTAAACGCAAACTAATTATGTGATTTTAGTTTTTAAGTATGAGGGAATTGAGCAGCCACGTTGTTGGTGTGTTCCTCTGATCATCGGAACGTTGCTGTTTTTAAACCGTAGCGTGTTTTCACCCCGGGTTGTTGCCGCTAACTACGTTAGCGCGTGAAGCTAAAGTTGCTAAAGGCTAACCGTTAGCAAGTCCAGTAAACAAACCGCTGACGTACCTCGACTACAGGTGGGGCTTACAGATGTGACTGCAGATGCAGCGGAACAGTCGTGTGCGCCGTGGGGCTGTGCGTGTGCTTTTTTTAACAGTGTTTTGTTGTGTTTGCTAGCCGGGGTTAAATGGCGGCCCGGCGCTACAACAACAACAACGCGCTGCTAAACTAAAACTAGACATAACTCACCGACGATGTCCGCCGCACAGTCCGCTCTCCAACTGTCACTTCGCGGCTACAATCCTCCGTGAAATCTCCCTCTGAAGAAACATGGACGTCCCGTCTTTATGCAACCGAACTCAAGAAGGTTTGTCACTTTAGCCACCAGCGGACTCCATCGTGACGCTTCTTCTTGTTGGCCTGCAGAAAAGCATGCCGGGAGATTTTAACAACGGGCGGGATGGCGCAGCGTCATCGGGCAAAGGGTTCTGGGAAATTACGGCCGCAAAATTTCATATAGATAATTGTAAATGTTCCATTACTATTTTTAATTTTCGGAAATGAATTCAAACAATTCATTACGTCCAATTTTGTATTCTAAAAACAAACAAAGTATTAGAACCCCTTGGTGTACCCTAATATCACATTTTTCCTAACTAATTTATGATTTCTGGCTATATTCTGATCCCCTGGTATGTCTGCTGTTATTTTTGTAGGCTACATGTTGTATGTTTACCATGTTTGGTTATTGTCACTGTTAATGAACAAATAAAACGTTTTTTAAAACGTTGCTTCGTTTTAAGGAAACAGGCTGCGACACGAGGCATGAGACAATTTTTAGACAAAAGTTAAATTTTTTTTTAATTGAAAACAATAAAATGATCTTAAATAAGATGATCATAAATCATAGGTTATACCTGTATAAAGGATCAAAAACAAATTAATTTTTGTATCTTGTATGGTTTAAATCAGGCTACATTTTTCACATCTCTATCATGATAGTGAGTTAGACAGCTTTTTCAAATTACTTGTGTCGATAATTACAATGGAAACCAGACAACCAACTTAAACATATGGGGGGGTTTAACTCAGGAGGTAGAGTGGGTTGGCTGGTGGGCTGGCAACTGCAAGACTGCCAGTCGATCCCCGGCTCCTCCTAGCTGAGTGCCTGGTGTCCCTGAGCAAGACACCTCACCCTAATTGCTCCTGACGAGCTGGCTGTCGCCCTGCGTGGTTGACTCCACTGTCAGTGTGTGAATGTCAGTCATTACTGTAAAGTGCTTTGGATAAAAGCGCTATATAAATGAGGACCTTTTACCAAAGTAAACCGATGAAAACGTTTAACAAACAGTAAAAAGCTGCACGTGAGATGGTTATTTCATGTGTAGTCTCTCTCTCACACACACACACACACACACACACACACACACACACACACACACACACACACACACACACACACACACACACACACACACACACACACACAGCAGGGGTGGAAGAAGAACTTGGGTCCTTTCCTGCAGTACTACTCCTGTGTAAATACTCCACTATATACATTAAACGCGTCCTGGAGTAAAAGTATATACACCGGTAAATAAAGTTGAAAGTTAAAGTATTGACATATCTGATGTTTTGGATTAATATTACAGCTGCCTTGAAGTGGACGTTTTTAAAATAGTTAAACCTGCAGGAAAGCATCATATGGTACGGCAACATGGTTGGGATGGATCCATCTGGCCGTGGCTGTGCCTGCCGCCATTGACTACTACTGTTGATACTATTGCTACCGTTAATACTAATACCAACACCAAATGCAGTTGGAACCCAAGGGCCTGGGCTGCACGAGATTTCTGCCTAAAAGCCTATTAAGGCAGTTTATCTTGCCACTGTCGCTGTTACTCTGCTCCTGGGTGATGCTGGGACTTGTATTGTATTGACTCTAAAAATCTTGAGCATATTCCAGTCCTGCTCAATATGTGAAGTGTCCTGAGATGATGCGTGATATGACACTATAAATAAAATTAAACTTAATCACATGTCCTGTGATAACCATGTATCTCTGCTGGGAAAAAACCTCCCTGGTCTGGAAGCGATGCACTTTCAGCTGTTTCAAGAGCCTTTGTACAGTTTATTTATTTTAAGTAGTAGGAGGATTTCCTCAACACATAAAAAAGGCATATTTCATCTTTCAGTTCATTACAAACATTCAACGTCATCCCGTCTGGAGATACCTGGTTCCAACTCACAGGGAGGGGATGAAGGGAACTGAACAGAAACAAAAAAGTGCAATATTTACCTCTAAGATGGAGTGGAGCAGTATAAAGTACACACGAATAGTACCTTTACTTTGTAGCAAAGTAAATTCCTTGTATTCCGAGGCGGGCACCAGTGAACCCGGGGTCCAGAATGATTGCAACACGAGGTTCCAATGCTTCCACGGCGGTTAGCTAAACAGGTGGCTAACACGGAGCTAACGCACTGTAAACGCAAACTAATTATGTGATTTTAGTTTTTAAGTATGAGGGAATTGAGCAGCCACGTTGTTGGTGTGTTCCTCTGATCATCGGAACGTTGCTGTTTTTAAACCGTAGCGTGTTTTCACCCCGGGTTGTTGCCGCTAACTACGTTAGCGCGTGAAGCTAAAGTTGCTAAAGGCTAACCGTTAGCAAGTCCAGTAAACAAACCGCTGACGTACCTCGACTACAGGTGGGGCTTACAGATGTGACTGCAGATGCAGCGGAACAGTCGTGTGCGCCGTGGGGCTGTGCGTGTGCTTTTTTTAACAGTGTTTTGTTGTGTTTGCTAGCCGGGGTTAAATGGCGGCCCGGCGCTACAACAACAACAACGCGCTGCTAAACTAAAACTAGACATAACTCACCGACGATGTCCGCCGCACAGTCCGCTCTCCAACTGTCACTTCGCGGCTACAATCCTCCGTGAAATCTCCCTCTGAAGAAACATGGACGTCCCGTCTTTATGCAACCGAACTCAAGAAGGTTTGTCACTTTAGCCACCAGCGGACTCCATCGTGACGCTTCTTCTTGTTGGCCTGCAGAAAAGCATGCCGGGAGATTTTAACAACGGGCGGGATGGCGCAGCGTCATCGGGCAAAGGGTTCTGGGAAATTACGGCCGCAAAATTTCATATAGATAATTGTAAATGTTCCATTACTATTTTTAATTTTCGGAAATGAATTCAAACAATTCATTACGTCCAATTTTGTATTCTAAAAACAAACAAAGTATTAGAACCCCTTGGTGTACCCTAATATCACATTTTTCCTAACTAATTTATGATTTCTGGCTATATTCTGATCCCCTGGTATGTCTGCTGTTATTTTTGTAGGCTACATGTTGTATGTTTACCATGTTTGGTTATTGTCACTGTTAATGAACAAATAAAACGTTTTTTAAAACGTTGCTTCGTTTTAAGGAGTCACAAACTGAATGTTGGAAGAAACTAGAGGATACAGTTCAGTGTGTTATTCTGCCGAGCTGTTGTCAACGCAGTGCATTGCCCAATAGTATGTCTCTGCAGACACGGAGACCGCAGATTCAGACCCGCACGTTTGGACCCGCACGTTCAGACCCCTTGTGGTTTTTTGACAGTGCCACCTACTGGTTGACTGTAAAACTGCAACTCCACAGTCTGGACCTTTCAGACCCCTTCTTATGGATTTTCGACAGGGAAAATAAATAAAATAAATAATAATAAAAATAATAATAAATAAAACACCAAGAATCTAATTGTTTGTGAAGCTTGGATTACTTTTAAAAATATTTTGGACTGACTAAATAAATAAATAAAACGCCAAGATCTAATTGTTTGTGAAGCTTGGATTACTTTTAAACTTTTTAAAAATATTTTGGACTAAAAAAATAAATAACAATAAATAATTAACCTCCAGTGAAATTACATGCTTTTAAATGTTATTTTGCATGGGGTTATAATGACAAAACAGTCTCAAAATAGCCTACAATGAAATGAATGAAATGAAATGGTTTAAAAAAAAAAATTAGCCTAAATATTATGTTGCATTTGACGTGCATAAGGCTAGTTGTAAACGTATTATAAGTCAAACGTTCGTTACGCTGTCAGATGCATTTTCAACAAAAACTTTTATGACATGAAAAGAACGATGTGATCAACGTTCAATACCTTTTCTTCCGACGGGTCCTCCATGTTCCAGGTAACATTAGCATAATAAAAAACCAGGGGGCGCTGTAGCAAAAAACCAAGGGGTCTGAACCTGCGGGTCCAAACGTCCGGATCTGAATCTGCGGTCTCCGGGTCTGCAGACACATGCTCCTCGTGCATTGTGCTGCTCTTTGGTTGCAGTTTTCCCCTCTAGATGGAGACGTTTCCCCAGAAGACACCAGAGAGCATACAAAGCAGGGGAATGACGAAGAAACGTTGTTCTAGTTCACCATGTGCTCAATCAGGAACATTTTATTATTCATTCTGTTGGAGTCTGAGGATTAAACAGTGTTGTCCACTTAAATCCAAATTCTTTATTACATTATTTTAAACTTAATACGTAGGCTACACTTTGGAGTTTATATCTTTCTGTTCCAAGATGTTCACTGCAATAGGGTTCACGACTAAAGTTTCAGAAAGGTCCTTGCATAAAGTTTATTTGTTTTCATGTCCAAGATGTACATATACAATGATTTATATGTGAAGTAACGTATATTCATACTATATACAGGGTTGCCCATCAAGTTGGAATCATTTGCAGATGTCTTGTCTTTTATAGCTCCAAAGAAATGCTATGCATGCTACATTTCAGCTGGGTGATTGTGACACACGATGTCATCATTCAGCTGCTCAAAAGTGATTACTGATGCATTTAAAGAGGAATAAACAGAGGATTGTGTCTGAAAACAAAATATTTAAACTGTATGGGCAACAGCGTATTATATATATGTACTTATTTTATTTTAATTGAATAAAATAAAAGTGAAAAGTAGGCCTACATATGTCATATAACGAACATTACAGTATACAAGGACAGAAATAAACAATATGATTGGAAGATATATTTCATTTGCCTTTTACTTCAAATTTTCAATTCTTTATTTTCAAATTAATTACATTTTATTAAAACATCCACAGAGCTAAAATGTGAGCTATTTTCTCTTGCAAAGGTGACTCATTTTGTCAATTAATAATAAAAATAGGAATTTGGGCTGCACGGTGGTGTCAACTGTAGCCTCAGAGCGAGAGGTCGCGAGTTCGATTCCCGGGTTCAATTCCCGGTTCGAGTTCCTTCTATGTGGAGTTTGCATGTTCTCCCTGTGTCAGCCTGGGTTCTCCGACTTCCTCCCACAGTCCAAAGACCTGTCTGTCTCTACATGTCTCCCTGCGATAGACTGGTTACCTGTCTGTCTCTAAATAAGTTATACATTCATATAAATTAGGACGTTAATAAAAGATAAATAAATAAATGACTTCGGCAACACGAATGTCGTTGATTTATGTCCGCCGCACAGTCCGCTCTCCAACTGTCACTTCGCGGCTACAATCCTCCGTGAAATCTCCCTCTGAAGAAACATGGACGTCCCGTCTTTATGCAACCGAACTCAAGAAGGTTTGTCACTTTAGCCACCAGCGGACTCCATCGTGACGCTTCTTCTTGTTGGCCTGCAGAAAAGCATGCCGGGAGATTTTAACAACGGGCGGGATGGCGCAGCGTCATCGGGCAAAGGGTTCTGGGAAATTACGGCCGCAAAATTTCATATAGATAATTGTAAATGTTCCATTACTATTTTTAATTTTCGGAAATGAATTCAAACAATTCATTACGTCCAATTTTGTATTCTAAAAACAAACAAAGTATTAGAACCCCTTGGTGTACCCTAATATCACATTTTTCCTAACTAATTTATGATTTCTGGCTATATTCTGATCCCCTGGTATGTCTGCTGTTATTTTTGTAGGCTACATGTTGTATGTTTACCATGTTTGGTTATTGTCACTGTTAATGAACAAATAAAACGTTTTTTAAAACGTTGCTTCGTTTTAAGGAGTCACAAACTGAATGTTGGAAGAAACTAGAGGATACAGTTCAGTGTGTTATTCTGCCGAGCTGTTGTCAACGCAGTGCATTGCCCAATAGTATGTCTCTGCAGACACGGAGACCGCAGATTCAGACCCGCACGTTTGGACCCGCACGTTCAGACCCCTTGTGGTTTTTTGACAGTGCCACCTACTGGTTGACTGTAAAACTGCAACTCCACAGTCTGGACCTTTCAGACCCCTTCTTATGGATTTTCGACAGGGAAAATAAATAAAATAAATAATAATAAAAATAATAATAAATAAAACACCAAGAATCTAATTGTTTGTGAAGCTTGGATTACTTTTAAAAATATTTTGGACTGACTAAATAAATAAATAAAACGCCAAGATCTAATTGTTTGTGAAGCTTGGATTACTTTTAAACTTTTTAAAAATATTTTGGACTAAAAAAATAAATAACAATAAATAATTAACCTCCAGTGAAATTACATGCTTTTAAATGTTATTTTGCATGGGGTTATAATGACAAAACAGTCTCAAAATAGCCTACAATGAAATGAATGAAATGAAATGGTTTAAAAAAAAAAATTAGCCTAAATATTATGTTGCATTTGACGTGCATAAGGCTAGTTGTAAACGTATTATAAGTCAAACGTTCGTTACGCTGTCAGATGCATTTTCAACAAAAACTTTTATGACATGAAAAGAACGATGTGATCAACGTTCAATACCTTTTCTTCCGACGGGTCCTCCATGTTCCAGGTAACATTAGCATAATAAAAAACCAGGGGGCGCTGTAGCAAAAAACCAAGGGGTCTGAACCTGCGGGTCCAAACGTCCGGATCTGAATCTGCGGTCTCCGGGTCTGCAGACACATGCTCCTCGTGCATTGTGCTGCTCTTTGGTTGCAGTTTTCCCCTCTAGATGGAGACGTTTCCCCAGAAGACACCAGAGAGCATACAAAGCAGGGGAATGACGAAGAAACGTTGTTCTAGTTCACCATGTGCTCAATCAGGAACATTTTATTATTCATTCTGTTGGAGTCTGAGGATTAAACAGTGTTGTCCACTTAAATCCAAATTCTTTATTACATTATTTTAAACTTAATACGTAGGCTACACTTTGGAGTTTATATCTTTCTGTTCCAAGATGTTCACTGCAATAGGGTTCACGACTAAAGTTTCAGAAAGGTCCTTGCATAAAGTTTATTTGTTTTCATGTCCAAGATGTACATATACAATGATTTATATGTGAAGTAACGTATATTCATACTATATACAGGGTTGCCCATCAAGTTGGAATCATTTGCAGATGTCTTGTCTTTTATAGCTCCAAAGAAATGCTATGCATGCTACATTTCAGCTGGGTGATTGTGACACACGATGTCATCATTCAGCTGCTCAAAAGTGATTACTGATGCATTTAAAGAGGAATAAACAGAGGATTGTGTCTGAAAACAAAATATTTAAACTGTATGGGCAACAGCGTATTATATATATGTACTTATTTTATTTTAATTGAATAAAATAAAAGTGAAAAGTAGGCCTACATATGTCATATAACGAACATTACAGTATACAAGGACAGAAATAAACAATATGATTGGAAGATATATTTCATTTGCCTTTTACTTCAAATTTTCAATTCTTTATTTTCAAATTAATTACATTTTATTAAAACATCCACAGAGCTAAAATGTGAGCTATTTTCTCTTGCAAAGGTGACTCATTTTGTCAATTAATAATAAAAATAGGAATTTGGGCTGCACGGTGGTGTCAACTGTAGCCTCAGAGCGAGAGGTCGCGAGTTCGATTCCCGGGTTCAATTCCCGGTTCGAGTTCCTTCTATGTGGAGTTTGCATGTTCTCCCTGTGTCAGCCTGGGTTCTCCGACTTCCTCCCACAGTCCAAAGACCTGTCTGTCTCTACATGTCTCCCTGCGATAGACTGGTTACCTGTCTGTCTCTAAATAAGTTATACATTCATATAAATTAGGACGTTAATAAAAGATAAATAAATAAATGACTTCGGCAACACGAATGTCGTTGATTTAGTGACATCATCGCCGGGCCAGTCCAATCAGAGAGCGCGAGCCCTGAGCGCTGGACCGTCTCCAGCCGTTTGGCCTCTTCCAACCGTCGCCGGTAAGTTCACCGATCTTCTCCGTTTTGCGCGGTGAAGCGGCGGATGTAGAGCCAGTAAAGTATCGGCACACCGAGAGCAGACTTCTGCTTGAACGCTGATTCTCACAATTTAAACGTCTTTCGACGTCTCTTCCGCCGCTAGCGCCTAGCTGCTGCTAACGTTAGCTAGCCCAACCGTCACCGGGGACCAGGAAACGGGGGTTTAGCTCCCGCCGGTTTTCTGGTCTCGGTCCCGGTCCCAATCCCGGTTTGAGAGGAGATGTAAGTATTTCATTGTGTCTGAGTTAAAGATCAGGATTCAATATGGCGATGATCTGGAGCTAACAGCTAACTACTCAGATATCCTGCTGTGTAACGGTGTGCGTTTAAATGATGAGTCGTTACTGTAATTACTGATGAGTCATTCTTTAGGAATAGAAACCCTCATTAGTGACGTCTGTTTGTCCGACAGTCACCTGGAACCTGAACCAGTCAGTGTCTATGAGCAGCAGTGATGACCACCAGAAGCCGCAGGTCCTGGTGAGAGCTCACCTGTCACACACACCTGTAATACACACCTGTCTCACACACCTGTAAGACACACCTGTCTCACACACCTGTGATCTCACCTGTGATCTCACCTGTGTGATCTTACCTGTTTCAGTACTAAAAGTCGCTCCAGGAGTTTGGAAGGTAAAGGACGGTTTTCCAGAGTGACTCTACAGAAGCCTGGATGGACAAAAGACGAGGTAAGGGCTGTCATGTTAGCATTCAGGGCTAACTCAGACACTGTGAGTCCGGGTCCTTCCCAGCCCGGGTCCTCCATGTGGAGGAGCAGGTTTTACTCAGGATCAGCTGCAGGAACACTGAGACATAACACAAGACCAGCTGACTCTGCAGCTCCCCTCACCGTGAAATTACATGCTTTTAAATGTTATTTTGCATGGGGTTATAATGACAAAACAGTCTCAAAATAGCCTACAATGAAATGAATGAAATGAAATGGTTTAAAAAAAAAAATTAGCCTAAATATTATGTTGCATTTGACGTGCATAAGGCTAGTTGTAAACGTATTATAAGTCAAACGTTCGTTACGCTGTCAGATGCATTTTCAACAAAAACTTTTATGACATGAAAAGAACGATGTGATCAACGTTCAATACCTTTTCTTCCGACGGGTCCTCCATGTTCCAGGTAACATTAGCATAATAAAAAACCAGGGGGCGCTGTAGCAAAAAACCAAGGGGTCTGAACCTGCGGGTCCAAACGTCCGGATCTGAATCTGCGGTCTCCGGGTCTGCAGACACATGCTCCTCGTGCATTGTGCTGCTCTTTGGTTGCAGTTTTCCCCTCTAGATGGAGACGTTTCCCCAGAAGACACCAGAGAGCATACAAAGCAGGGGAATGACGAAGAAACGTTGTTCTAGTTCACCATGTGCTCAATCAGGAACATTTTATTATTCATTCTGTTGGAGTCTGAGGATTAAACAGTGTTGTCCACTTAAATCCAAATTCTTTATTACATTATTTTAAACTTAATACGTAGGCTACACTTTGGAGTTTATATCTTTCTGTTCCAAGATGTTCACTGCAATAGGGTTCACGACTAAAGTTTCAGAAAGGTCCTTGCATAAAGTTTATTTGTTTTCATGTCCAAGATGTACATATACAATGATTTATATGTGAAGTAACGTATATTCATACTATATACAGGGTTGCCCATCAAGTTGGAATCATTTGCAGATGTCTTGTCTTTTATAGCTCCAAAGAAATGCTATGCATGCTACATTTCAGCTGGGTGATTGTGACACACGATGTCATCATTCAGCTGCTCAAAAGTGATTACTGATGCATTTAAAGAGGAATAAACAGAGGATTGTGTCTGAAAACAAAATATTTAAACTGTATGGGCAACAGCGTATTATATATATGTACTTATTTTATTTTAATTGAATAAAATAAAAGTGAAAAGTAGGCCTACATATGTCATATAACGAACATTACAGTATACAAGGACAGAAATAAACAATATGATTGGAAGATATATTTCATTTGCCTTTTACTTCAAATTTTCAATTCTTTATTTTCAAATTAATTACATTTTATTAAAACATCCACAGAGCTAAAATGTGAGCTATTTTCTCTTGCAAAGGTGACTCATTTTGTCAATTAATAATAAAAATAGGAATTTGGGCTGCACGGTGGTGTCAACTGTAGCCTCAGAGCGAGAGGTCGCGAGTTCGATTCCCGGGTTCAATTCCCGGTTCGAGTTCCTTCTATGTGGAGTTTGCATGTTCTCCCTGTGTCAGCCTGGGTTCTCCGACTTCCTCCCACAGTCCAAAGACCTGTCTGTCTCTACATGTCTCCCTGCGATAGACTGGTTACCTGTCTGTCTCTAAATAAGTTATACATTCATATAAATTAGGACGTTAATAAAAGATAAATAAATAAATGACTTCGGCAACACGAATGTCGTTGATTTAGTGACATCATCGCCGGGCCAGTCCAATCAGAGAGCGCGAGCCCTGAGCGCTGGACCGTCTCCAGCCGTTTGGCCTCTTCCAACCGTCGCCGGTAAGTTCACCGATCTTCTCCGTTTTGCGCGGTGAAGCGGCGGATGTAGAGCCAGTAAAGTATCGGCACACCGAGAGCAGACTTCTGCTTGAACGCTGATTCTCACAATTTAAACGTCTTTCGACGTCTCTTCCGCCGCTAGCGCCTAGCTGCTGCTAACGTTAGCTAGCCCAACCGTCACCGGGGACCAGGAAACGGGGGTTTAGCTCCCGCCGGTTTTCTGGTCTCGGTCCCGGTCCCAATCCCGGTTTGAGAGGAGATGTAAGTATTTCATTGTGTCTGAGTTAAAGATCAGGATTCAATATGGCGATGATCTGGAGCTAACAGCTAACTACTCAGATATCCTGCTGTGTAACGGTGTGCGTTTAAATGATGAGTCGTTACTGTAATTACTGATGAGTCATTCTTTAGGAATAGAAACCCTCATTAGTGACGTCTGTTTGTCCGACAGTCACCTGGAACCTGAACCAGTCAGTGTCTATGAGCAGCAGTGATGACCACCAGAAGCCGCAGGTCCTGGTGAGAGCTCACCTGTCACACACACCTGTAATACACACCTGTCTCACACACCTGTAAGACACACCTGTCTCACACACCTGTGATCTCACCTGTGATCTCACCTGTGTGATCTTACCTGTTTCAGTACTAAAAGTCGCTCCAGGAGTTTGGAAGGTAAAGGACGGTTTTCCAGAGTGACTCTACAGAAGCCTGGATGGACAAAAGACGAGGTAAGGGCTGTCATGTTAGCATTCAGGGCTAACTCAGACACTGTGAGTCCGGGTCCTTCCCAGCCCGGGTCCTCCATGTGGAGGAGCAGGTTTTACTCAGGATCAGCTGCAGGAACACTGAGACATAACACAAGACCAGCTGACTCTGCAGCTCCCCTCACCTGTCTGTCCTACTGTCTGCCTACTGTCTGCCTGTCTGTCCTACAGCTGTTGACTACTTAAAGACCAACATCACTGTGTCTCATAGAATACCTTAAAGACATTTAGATGATGGTGATGGTGATGATGGTGATGATGATGAAGAAGATGATGATGATGGTGATGATGATGATGATGATGGTGTTGATGATGGTGATGGTGATGATGATGGTGATGATGATGGTGGCGATGATGGTGTTGATGATAGTGATGATGATGGTGATGATGATGATGGTGGTGGTGATTATGTTGATGATGATGACGGTGATGATGATGGTGATGATGATGGTGGTGATGATGATGAAGTTGATCTTCCTCAGGATGAGAAGCTGTACAGACTGGTGAAGGAGTTTGGACCGACCAGCTGGTCTTCAGTGTCTCAGCATTTAAGAGTGAGTCCTTCTGGTTCAGGTCTCCTCTCATTCAACAGGACGGACACCTATGCTTGCTAGCGAGCTAACTTAGCTAGCTATGTCACCAACACGGCCGTTAGCTCGTCCTGCTAGCTAGAATCTGTATATAGAACTACAACCATGGATTTCCTAAACATTTGACAGATGACAATGACGAAGGAAAAAGATGAGAGTTTAACTTCCTGCAGCCTGCCTGGCAGAGAAGGCCTGCTAACCTGTCTGGTGTGTCTCAGGGTCAGAGGTCAGATGTGGAGTGTCAGCAGCGGTGGCAGTACATAAAGAACCCAGACCTGGTCAAAGGTCCCTGGACTCATGAGGAGGATGAGAGGGTAAACATTTACACATGTATTCTGTGTACTAGTACACTCTACTGCTATACTGTAGTACTAGCACACTCTACTACTATACTGTAGTACTAATACACTCTACTACTATACTGTAGTACTAATAGACCATACCTGCTGCATCTCACACAGCAGTTAGCAACTCAAGCTTTTTTGACTCGGGACACAGTGGTTTGCTTTAACTCCCCTATAATACTATGTTGTGATGTCACTTCCTGTGTAGGTTCTTGAGCTGGTTGAGAAGTATGGGATGAAGCGCTGGTCGCTCATTGCCAAGTACCTGCACACTCGTAACGGCAAGCAGTGCCGTGAGCGCTGGCACAATCACCTGAACCCGGTGGTGAACAAGAGCCGCTGGACCCTGGAGGAGGACCGCATCATCTGTCAGGCCCAGAGGCTGCTGGGAAACCGCTGGGCTTACATCTCCAAGCTGCTGACCGGCAGGTATGTAGACCACCAGGTATGTAGAACCACCCGGTATGTAGATAACCAGGTATGTAGACCACTAGGTATGTAGACCACCAGGTATGAAGGCCCAGCAGGTATGAAGACCCACCAGGTATGTAGATAACCAGGTATGTAGACCACTAGGTATGAATGTTTTGCCGGCCTCTGAACTCTCTAGCTCTCCTCAGAGACCCTTTCACGATTTGCAAGCTTCTTTTTTTCATCCTCGCACCAAGCTCCATGGGATCTTGAACAAATGCTGATGCCATTTCCCACAAGAGCTGATTGGTCAGTAAGCGACTTCTTATCAGGTACATAACCTGCTCCGGAGCAGTTACCATGACGATGTACCCCGGTAAGAAGTAAACCACCGTCGTAGGGCGGAAAACCCAGAGTTAACCCTGAAGTTTGCTCACTAAGCCCAAATCCTGCTTCGTAGTCTGGACCTCAGATCACATCCAAACTGTGTTGTAGATCTGATCCCCGATCAGTTGCTTACGTTAAATCTCTCAGCTTGACTTGGTTTTGTATTCTCAGGACAGACAACTCCATCAAAAACCACTGGAACTCCACCCTGAAGAGGAAGGTGGAGAAGGAGGGATACCTGCAGGTGCTGCACCTTCACAACTCCTCCATCACCTCCTCCTGCTGCTCCCCTGGAGCCACCTCCAGGACCGGCGACCCCCCCACTAAGGTCAGCGTCCAGCCCCCATCCACCAGCAGGAGGCCAGGGATGATAATAATGACATGTCTCCTCCAGCAGGCAGACAGTCTGTCCAGTGTGATGGACGCGTCCAGCTGCACCTCCGCCGATCGCAGTGGCTCCGCCCCCCTGTGCTCCGCCAGCGCCCCCGCCTCCTCCAATGGTCACAGCTCCTCACTGAGCGTGTGCAAGCTGATGGCGTCCACAGAGCTGATGGAGGCGGTACATCAGCTCATCAGCTAGTTGGAACACAGCTGAGGCTTTTATTTTGAAATGCAGCTGTATTTTTGGATTGTTACCCTCAGCTGTGTCTCTCAGGCTCTACAGTCACCTCGTGTTACTTGTCACATGTTTTTGTTGACGTGTAGTTAAGATGGAGAGAACATATTTTCAACCTGGTCTAACCTCATCACAGAACGCAGAGACGTGGAGCTGTGGCCCACAGGAAGTGACCTCATCGCTCTCCAGCTGTCTGTACAGAGAGGACGCCAACCCGTTAGCCATTGATCTATGCAGGAGTTATGTACGAGAAAATATGAAATCTTCGATGTTTGACATGTTCAGTAAAACTCTTCTCAGAAGAAGAGAAGTCTGGCTCTCACCCTGTGTCTTCTTCTATAGCAACAGCAGTGTCTGGTTGTCGGGGAGGACGCATCCTCCTTCATGGACTCCACATCCTCCTGGAGCAGCACGGCGGCGGCTCTGACCTTCTCCCCCTCTGAGGTGAAGACACCTGGATGCTGCTGGAGACACTTCTGTGGTAAGTCCTGCTGACGTGTCCATCTGATGTTTGTCTGTCTGCAGTTCTTCAGCCTGTATGCTGTGGAGGACCCGAAGTTGGAGGGTCCGGTTCTCACCTCCACCCCCATCGGTCCCCTCAAACAACCCCCTAGCAGGAACCAGGACGTGGTCTCCTGTGTGCACTGCAGCCGGTACGTCTTTGGCTCGTCCTTGGGCTGGTTCACCACAGCTGGAGGAACCAGAATAAAGTATCTGTGATTTAATATCAATAACCAGATGAAAAGGATGCTGAAATAACTCCATTATGATGGTGATCAGTAAAAAGTGCTGAGTCATTCTTTGTTAGGTCTGTCTGCAAGACCACAAGATAACTGCTTTTAAACGCTGGTTTTCGGGTGATGGGTGCTAGGCTATGCTAACATTGTAGCTGCTCCACCAACACTCCAAATAAGGTAATCTAAATACAGCAGAGACCTTGTTTGGAGCACAGACAGTCTCTGGTTCCTCCACATAGTCTGGTCTGGTCTCTGGACTAATGTGGGCTACTATCTAGACCTCTGGGGGACCACAGACAGTCTCTGGTTTCTCCACATAGTCTGCTCTGGTCTCTGGACTAATGTGAGCTAATAGCTAGACCTCTGGGGGACCACAGACAGTCTCTGGTTCCTCCACATAGTCTGGTCTGGTCTCTGGACTCATGTGAGCTTCCTGTTGTTGTTACTCTGAAGTGCGGATCGTAAAAAGACCGCTGATCATGTGCTCAGGACGCTGTCAGAGACCAGAGACGGGATGAGAACCATCTGGACTTCAGCTCCTCAAACGCCAACACCACTGAAGTTCAACAGCATTGAGGACCAGGACCAGGTGGGAGGAGCCTGGCAGTGAAACTAACTCACCTCAATTAGGTCCTGAGACGTGAGACGTTTGTTCCGTTTGTGCTTCAGGTGTCAGTTTGTACGAGCAGGATGATGAATCTGAGGTGGGAGGAGCCAGACAGCCAGTCCAGCAGCAGCTCTGAGGTCTCACACACACACACACACACACACACACTCAGGGTGTTCGTCAGAACCGTTTTTTTTGTGGAAAGATGACTTCCTGCCACATGATTGGCTGATCAGATCTTATATTATCTCCTAAAGGTTTATCTGTAAACGTTTCTGTTGAGTCTGTTTGACATGTTGGACTTCTGTCCTGCAGGTCCAGGGAGACAGTCTGCTCAGCTCCATCCTGCAGCTCCAGGGACAGTACACATCGATCTTACAGGACCAGCATCTAGTCCAGAGGGAGTCCAGCTCTGCTTCACAGGTCCTGAGAGGGTCCAGCTCTGGTTCACTGGTCCAGAGGGAGTCCAGCTCTGGTTCACAGGTCCCGAGTGGGTCCAGCTGTGGTTCACAGGCCCAGAGTGGGTCCAGCTGTGGTTCAAAGGTCCCGAGTGGGACCAGCTGTGGTTCACAGGCCCAGAGTGGGTCCAGCTGTGGTTCAGAGGTCCCGAGTGGGTCCAGCTCTGTCCTGGGCTGTGAGGAGTTGGGCTGCTTCCCGTTGGAGGCCCAGGTGTGGTGGTATCAGCGGCCTGTGACATACCTGCACTCCCCAGAATGTCCTGCATACAGCCTGAACCCCTTTGAGGTGAGACCTGATGTTCGTGTAACTGCACAGGTTTGACTGCAGCATCATTTCTGTTTATCCAGTCACACCAACGCACCAGAGAAGAGGCGGGGCTTCCCCCCATGTGGGAGGTTTGAACAGTCACATGATGATAAACAATAGTAATATAGTCAATAGTAATAAACAAACACATTGTGACTGAAGTGATACGAATGTATATGATTGTGTTGTTAAAGACTGACCTCTTCTGTAGGAACCCACAGACAGGAAGTCACAGCTTGTTCTTTGTCCTAAAACAGCTGAGCGGCGAGTTACAGCTGGTGATGTTCGGAGAAACCAATGATCAGATGAGTCTGACAGAGCAGGCTCGACTCTTCATGGAGCCTTGATCACCATTATCTTCATCACCATTTTCTTCATCACCATCATCTTCATTACCATCTTCTTCATCATCAGCTGCTGCTGCCTGAGACGACCTGTGGACGAAAACTGTGATTCTTTTCTTTATTATTATATTATAAACTTACTATTACTGGGACGACCTGTGAATCATGACTCAGCATTTTAATCCTCTATAGACCTGGACTGCAGCGTCTCCGTCAGTTAAACTAACTGACGTTTTATTGATTTATTAAGCAGCTTAAACTTTCGGCTTATTTGAATTGAAACTGGATTTTAACAAGAACATAATTTTAAAAGACTTTTTAATAATTTCTTGTAGTTTTACTGAAGGTGTCAGATTTTATATTTTGAACTGAACTGTATTTATTTATTTTATCCGTGTATTTATTTCTTAAAGGCGGTTCATATTAAAGTCCTTTTTGTTTTTGACACAAAGACACTTTATATTAACTGTAGCACTTTGGATGAAAACTGAACGTGAACAAGAATAAACGTCACATATGTCATTCTAGAGTTTGATATTGAGTATTTTTAGCATGTAACTGAATATTGATTGTAATTTATTGTTTTATCCTTGAATGAAATCTCAAGTACAGTCGACATTTATTCATTCTTTTATTGAACGTGTTTTGGACATTAAACTGTAGAAGCTGAGGAACATTGTATTGATTAACATGTCTAATAGCAAATCATCAATAAAAGTCAGTGTAACCAATAAGTGTTCTTTGGACTCAGGAAACCTTTTGGTATTCATCAACCATCAGTTTCACACCACAGCGTTTTATTACTATTCAGCTTTTTATTCAGATTCGTCACGACACGGAGATGGGAACCAATCAGGGCGTATTGGACTTGACCTCAGTGACTCGGCGTATTGGACTTGACCTCGATGACTCGGCGTATTGGACTTGACCTCGGTGACTCAGCGTATTGGACTTGACCTCGATGACTCGGCGTATTGGACTTGACTTGGAAATGTTCCCAGCAAGCACTTGGGTCTCCACTTGGATGCAACCTTGATGAATCAGGGACTTCTGACTTGATGTGATGTTAACATGACCTCAGGGAATTGATGACTTTAATAGGCACTCAATGACTCACAGGGTCTTGGTGACTTGGACACAGCCTTGTTGAATTGGACCTGTCTGACTCGGACAGGTACTAGGTGACATCGTGTTCTAGCCCTCAAAGAAGACCACCTCAGGTATGACCTAAGGACTCGAAAGTGACCACAGCTCAGTGACTTGGACCTGATCCCGAGGTTTCATGGTTTTGTCTCCGGTGGGATTTCTTTCTGTGTTTGCGGTCAGAAGAAAATTTAAATTACAAGACGATCACTAAACAACTAAAGTTGTCCTTGTGACTGGTTCCAGATCAGGTTCTAGTCTGGCTGGAAGGCAGTGTTGATGGAGCCCGTATCCAGAGGGGAGTGCGGAAGGTGGGGGCAGCTCTTCCTCCTTGACTTGGAAAGGACCCGGTGTAGGAGGCTGGGGGAGCCGTGAGGAGGAGCTGCTGACATCGCAGAGGGCCCATCGAGTCCTGGTGGGCGGCGGATGCTGTTTTTCCTGAGGAGCTTCGGCGTACTGCGACCGCTGCCGGGAATAAATAAAAACCTGCTTTTCAGGTTCTGGTTCTGACCGTGAACACAATAAACTATTAAAGTGATTTTTCTGTAAATAAAGTTCCAGTTACCTCGTGCAGCCACGGGGAGCGCCTTCCGTTGTTATGGCGACCGGTACCGACCCCCTCCTTACCAGCAAGGAATCTCCACCCTGCAGGACAAAGACGGTGTTACATCACAGCTAAACCAGACCACTGAACCCAGTCCTCCAAACAGACCGGTGAACCCAGTCCTCCAGACAGGCCGGTAAACCCAGTCCTCCAAACAGACCGGTGAACCCAGTCCTCCAGACAGACCGGTAAACCCAGTCCTCCATACAGTAGGGTGAATCCAGTCCTCCAGACAGACCGGTGAACCCAGTCCTCCAGACAAACCGGTGAACCCAGTAGACCAGGTCTCGTTACCTGATGTGGCTCCACGCAGGCTGCAGGGAAGTAGCCCTCGTTTCCATTCATCAGCCGTCCGAACCACCAGGTCTCGTCCTCCTTAAACAGAACCTGGATCAGGTCTCCCCGGTTCAGGTCCAGCTCCTTCTGCCAGCTGGACTGGTGCTGCGTCACTGCTACCACCATCTGCCAATCACAGTCCAGAACTGTTGCATCAGACTGACCTCAGATCAGCTGCATCAGGAAGCTGCTGCTAACGAGTTCATTAAAGGTGTTTAAGCTGATTTAAATAGCTCAGCAGGCTGGAAATACATGCAGTCAAAGGTCACGCTGATGTAACACTGATTAACACACACACACACACACACACACAGATCAGCAGTGACATCAAAAGGTTTGAATGTTACCGTCCACATAGCAGTTCACACCAGGAACCCGCCCAGGGGCCCGGGTCTTTGAGGGGCCCCTGAACAACATCGGGCCCCAAGACTCCTGCCTCTTACAGAATTGAGAGTTTGTTCAGATATTTGGAGCATAAAAGCTAAATGCTGCTCCATCTCTGGGGAGAGAAAGCAGACCTGACACAGACCTGACCCAGACCTGATTGACCACCCAGACCTGATCATATTTAAGCTTTATTCTTTATGAATCCGTTTACATTCATATATTCATATCATCTATCATATCTTCCTGCATCACTCATTGACTCAACACCGCTGTGATTCTGACATGAAGGAACCCATCTCACTGCGCAGGAACCCGTCTCACTGCTTTGACCTCGAGTGGTCCAAAAGACTAGAAATGCAAAGCAGATCTATGATATATTTCATTTCACACACTGTGTAGAAGCTGAAAGAATGAGTCTACATTTCTGAATAAAGTATCTTCTGCATTATATGAATATATCTCAGCCCCAGATGAACTAAATATAATACACACATGTAACAATGTGCTCAAAAATCAAGAAACCTTCATCATTATCATCATCATCATCATCAAAGTGTAACAGCAAGTCAGTTAAACTTCATCAACGTGTCCATTCAGGAAGCACAATGGTGGTGAATGAACTCAAATCAACAAATAAGACTCTAAACAACAACAAAGAGAATTGTTTTTAAAACCCAGAATACTTTAATTCATAATATTTTCATATATTTAGGGGAAAGCAGTGAAGCCCTTAACATCCACTTCATGTGTTCATTTGCTTTTGAAATGGAAGGATGTTCTTTAGATATTGAGGGTTAATTTAAGTGTGTTTCAGTTTGCAGCTGCAGGTCGGCGGTGTGTTGTTTCAGAAATACATCTCTAAATAAATCTGAGGCTGCAGATTCTCACCTTTTGTGCCTCTGGGTGTCTGGTCCTGATCCTGGACCTGCACACTGACACACAGGAGGGCAGATGTGAGCACCGATCGGTCATCAATAATTACATCAGCTGGTTGTATTGACTCACCTTGAGGGGAGAAAACGGTGGTATAAACCTCAAACTGCTCGCTGCTCTGCCTGTAGATCTGCTGCATGCCGCTGCCTGACACACACACACTCTCACACACTCAAACACACACTCACACACACTCCCAGCTTATATACCTGCTGTCACTAATCCTGCCAAGTGTGTGTCTCTGTCACACACACACACACTGATGACATCAGGTAGCAGTCAGATCTACCTATTGGCTGACACTTTTACCTGAACTTTTCATCTAAAACCAGATTTATTTTTAACATACAAAATACATATATTTGATGATGAAAATCATGTCACTTGAATGAAAGCTTCAGAAAATATACTGAATACTCTGGTCTCTACCTGCTACATTTACATTTTATATTACATTTAGGTCATTTAGCAGACGCTTTTGTCCACAGCGACTTACAATAAGTACATTTGTCAAAAGAAAGAAAGAAAGAAAGAAAGAAAGAAAGAAAGAAAGAAAGAAACCACAACATATCATTGCCGATAAAGTAAGAGCTAAAAATAGAACAAGTGTTAGATCCTCGTCTGAGTAAAGTAGTAACTGTTCAGCAAACATACCTTAAGAACAACAGTGCTATGATCAAAGTGCTATAGGTAAGGTTTTTTTGTTGTATTTTTTTGGAGAGATGAAGAGTCGAGGTGAAGTCTGAACAGGTGAGTCTTGAGCCTTTTTCTGAAGATGGCAAATTACTTTGCTGCCCTGACATTGGTCGGGAGTTCGTTCCACCACTGAGGCCCAGAACAGAGAAGAGTCTGGACTTTGCTGAGCGACATTTGTTTGATTTCAGCGATGGTGGTACCAGCCGGCCAGCTGAAGTAGAGGAGCGAAGTGCTTGCTTCAGGGCATGGGGTTTGACCACTGTTTGAAGGTAGATGGGTGCAGTTCCATTGATGGCCTTGAAGGCCAGTGTCATCGTCTTGAATTGGATGCGTGCTGCAACAGGGAGCCAGTGGAGGTCACAGAGGAGGGGGGTCACATGGGAGAATTTGGGTAGATTGAAGATAAGGCGTGCTGCAGCGTTCTGGATACGCTGTAATGGTTTAATCGCAGAGGCCGGGAGTCCAGCCAGGAGAGAGTTGCAGTAGTCAAGGCGGGAGATGACCAGTGCTTGGACCAGGAGTTGCGTTGCATCCTTTGTGTGGAAAGTCAGAATCCTGCGGATATTGTAGAGGGCAAATCTGCAGGATCGGGCCACAGCAGTGATGTTGGGGGTGCCCTCGACAGTGACCGACAGGTCCATGCGAGGGCAGTCTTTCCCTGGGATGAAGAGTTCGGTTTTATTCAGGTTAAGCTTGAGGTGATGTGCAGTTGTTCAGACAGAGATGTCAGCCAGACATTCCGAGATGCGAGTTCCAATGTGAGCGTCAGAGGTTGGGGGAAAAGAGAGGAACAGCTGGGTGTCATCTGCGTAACAATGGTAAGAGAATCCATCTGATGTGATTACAGAGCCTAGTGATCTGGTGTATAATGAGAACAGAAGCGGTCCTAATACTGAGCCTTGATGGATACCCCTGTCCAGAGAACAGGGTTTGGACATAGAGCCATTCCATGTGACCTGAAAGGTGTGATTTTTCAGGTGTGATGTAAACCAGGTGAGAGCAGAGTCAGTGATGCCAAGTTCAGCCAGAGTGGAGAGGAGGATTTGGTGGTAAACTGTGTCGAATGCAGCAGATGAGAATGTCGAAGAGAATGAGAACGGAGGAGTGGGATGAGGCTCTGGCGTCTCGTAGGGACTCGGTCACTGTGAGGAGGGCCGTCTCAGTGGAGTGAGCAGTCCTGAATCCTGATTGATTAGGGTCTAGGAGGTTGTTCTGCAAGAGATAGGATGACAGTTGGTTGTAGGCGGCACGTTCCAAGGTTTTAGAGAGGAATGAAAGAAGAGATACAGGTCTGTAGCTTTGGATGTCAGTAGTGTCTAGGGTGGATTTTTTAAGGAGGGGCTTCACTGTAGCCGTCTTAAAAGTCGCTGGAATGACACCTGAGGTGAGGGAGGAGTTGATCAGGGTGGTGAGGAATGGCAATATGTTGTGTGAGATGTCTTGGAGAAGAGAGGAGGGAATTGGGTCAAGGGAGCAGGTGGTGGCACGGTTAGATGTAACAAGTTCGTGAACATCTTCAGAGGTGAGGGGGCTAAAGCTGGTAAGACCATCAGAGTTGAGAGTTGGGGGAGATGTCTTCTGGGAGTCATCAGCAGTACCTGCTCAGGTACTCTGGTCTCTACAGGTACTCTGGTCCCTACCTGCACAGGTACTCTGGTCTCTACAGGTTCTCTAGTCTACCTGTTCAGGTACTCTAGTCTCTACAGGTACTCTGGTCTCTACGAGATGGTTACAAACAATGAATGCAGGTTGAACAGAAAACATGAACAAACAATAGGAAAAACAGCAGAACCCAGAAGAACCCTGTTCGAACAAGTATTAGTGAGTGAAATTAATGATGATTATAGGTGAGTTCAGGTGAATCAGATTAACAGATTAAAGAGTCTGTGTGATGCTGATGAGTCAAGTATCCAACAGGTGAGCTCAAGTGTGTGTGTGTGTGCTCTGTGCTGCGTTCAGGGTCACTCTGTAATTAGCTCGTTTTCTGAACTCAGGATTAAACCAGTTAAATACAGTGAGATGAGGTTTATATAACAAGTGTTCTCGGATGAAATTAGACTGGATTAAAACAACGAGAGGCTCTTCTGAGAAACACACACACACACACGGTCGCCAGGGAAACGCCCCAAGTGTAAAGGGTTAGTATGGAAAAATTAAATCAGTCAGAACTAGTTGATACAATGAGTCTGGTGTGAAATAGTCCTGGTTCAGGTCCAGGATGCTGTTCTGATTGTGGATATGAATAAACAGATGTCGGGGTAGATGTGTGTTTATGTGTCATTTTCTGAGAAACACACACACACACGCGGTCGCCAGGGAAACGCCCCAAGTGTAAAGGGTTAGTATGGAAAAATTAAATCAGTCAGAACTAGTTGATACAATGAGTCTGGTGTGAAATAGTCCTGGTTCAGGTCCAGGATGCTGTTCTGATTGTGGATATGAATAAACAGATGTCGGGGTAGATGTGTGTTTATGTGTCATTTTATTATATAAAAATGAAATCAGTCAGTTGAGACCATTACTCTGGGACTTAGTGACTCTGGTTCAGGTCCTGGCTCAGGTCCTGCCTACGAGCAGCAGCACCATCTAGTGGCTGTTAGAGGAGCTGCAGCTCATCACAGAGCAGACCTGAGCCCAGGTATTCTGATCCTCAGGAGGACTGGGGGTCAGTAGAGCTTCATGGAGGCCTCAAACAGCACACTCAGGTCCTCCTCCGTGTGCTCTCTTGGGGAAAGTTTGGTGACTCGCTCCTGAAGGACATGAAGACAAAAACCTCAGACGTGTCCAACAACCCTTAACAACCCTGAAACTATGATGTAATTAGTAAATTAATGATAAATATGATCATTCATCCTCATGGATTCAGTCAGATCCTAAAGTTCCCATCATTCTAAGTGTCAGTGAAGTGGTGGACCTGAGGGACGGTCCCCTGGACCAGAGCCGGGATGTCATCCTTGCTGTAGCCCACCGCTGCCAGTCCGTCCTCAACCTGCAGCTCAAACAGGAAGCGCCGCAGCGTGTCGGCCAGAACGCCACCGGCGTCCACCCGCTTCACCCGCCGGACGTCTGCACCTGAATGCCACATGGTCACATGATCATCGTCATTCATCTCACGTTACTAAGAGTAACACACCGTTGCTATGGACGCAGTTCAGATCTCCTACACAGCGACAGGAAGCAATGGAATCATTTAAAATCAATGAATATTTGTATTCTAGAAATATTATGATATAATAATATATGCAAGTATAATAATATACTGGGTTCTATCATACAGGATTATATTGACAGGTGAACAGGTACCGAGGATCTCTGCAGCCTCCAGGTGGCGCTCTGGACACATCGGGGCTGTGAAGTTGAAGACGGCTGGAGACGTGAGGACGACTGAGAGACCATGAGGCTGACATACACACACACACACACACACACACACACACACACACACACACACACATAGTTAATAACCACGTCGCTGTTTAAAAAGGTTTTGCTTTAGATTAAATCTACAAACCGTATTACTTATTAAATATAAACTATATATTAACTATGAACTATAGATTAAGCAATTCATTAATTAATCAGCTCAACCAGTAATATTTCACGCCTTGCGTTCTGGTAAATTGAACCAGGTTTCAGAGTATGATGATGTCATGCAGTTCCATCACTTACCACCAGAGGGTGCTCCACGCTGTAGCCCTTGGCTGCATGCGTCTTCACGTTGCCAGCGATTGGATACGACATCCCATGACTGCAGAGAAACGTCACAACAATACAGCTGGGAGCATCCGCCATGAAAAGAAGTCCCTGAACCCTGTGATTCTAGAACTCATCGACATGAACGATTATCTTTTACACATTCAAAGGTTCATTAAGGGGGTGTTGTCACTCAAAAAAATACATGAACATTCTGGAGTTCACCCGACATTTGGGGTTAATATATAAATGAATTAATACATGGATTGTGATATTAAAGCAGAAGAGCTTCTCTCTTACCACAGATGAACTCCTGCGTTTCCAAAGCCGATGCCGGCAAAAACGCTGGCCAGGTGCATGCTGGACCGGGCCTCCAGATCCTCAGGGTCCCGCACGGCTCTGTAACCAAGCAACCAACCAAACAAACATTCCTCCCGTCAAGAATCCCGTTTGATAAGATCAGAATGTAACACAAACAACAAACAGGATACACACTGAAACCCACAGAGATCCTCCTTAAAACAGGCAGAACAGCAGGTCTGGAGTTCCTCAGGGGCATCGGCGTCACTAGACACTTTTTACTGGGGCACGTGCCCCAGTATTGATCTGCCGTGCCCCAGTAAAATCTCACGTTCGAGTTTTAACGAGCTACTATATTTGGCAGTGGATTCATTTATATTGATAATAACGGTAAAATAATGGATTTTCTTTCTCATCCACAATCTCAAACCAACGCAGTTTAACTCAAAATACAAGCTGAGGCGCGCGGGTCCGGGTCCGGCGCACACATTACGTCCGTGCAAGGCAGTGTGCATGTCGTAGCCGGGGCACCTCGACGCGCACGCATAGATAAATGCAATATATATATATATATATATATATATATATATATATATATATATATATATATATATATATATATATATATATATATATATATATATATATATAGTATATCAGTCATGTTGTTTTTTTAAACGCAAGTCCGTGTTTGACAAGCTTAAACATGGTCAAAAAAACCATAGACAGAATATGGTTTACTTTAAAAATACAACAGATCCCCCATCACGTCATGGTATGATCCACTTCTCTCTCCCACCTGCCCCGCTCGCCCCGATGCCCGCAGTAGCCGGCGTGAAGCGGCACAGTGCGTGTAGTTTCTGACAGTGTTGCGGTCGTTCCAGTAAGTAACTCAAACAACGACGTGTTACACATTTCTATTACCGCTCAATAATCACCACCAGTCCTCATTCCTGCTGCTCTGAATCACAGATCACTCTTTGTGTTGTTAGATAGTTAGATAGCTGACGGTTTACCCCATTATCTTTTAATTTTAATACAATTTCTTTGTTTACCAAGTGATGGCTAAGCATTAAAGTAAGATTTACAGTCACAGTGATTTCCCCAACCCCAAAAGTCTGATGTTCTTCATTCACAAATGTGGGAATGATACTCCAAAATCAACAAAAACATGTTGAGCATGTTCATAATGTATGTTGAAATAAATATGAATTAGAGATTAATATCTCTACATTTTTACCTTTCAGTTTTAGCAGCAGGAGTATGGCTGTTGCAGTAATAGTGGGCTAAGCAAGGGAAGTTTATATAGCACATTGTATAGCACATTTCATACACGCAGCGGGAATTCAAGGATGTTTTTTGTGATTTTAGTAATAGGGGGCCTGTGCCCCAGTAAAGCTTTATGTCTAGCAACGCCCCTGCTCAGGGGTTACTTTCAGGTCCTCTGAGGTTCTCCAGTTAAACAGTTTATATACCGCTTCATGTATTTGGCGACCACGTTGAGGGCGTGGCGGGACCAGACATCACTGATGGGGTTGCTGCCCTGGTAGGCCGGCCGGTTGATGGGGTTGAGGGGGCGGGGGCTCCTCTGGTTGTACGGCAGAGCTGTGTACGACTCCAGAGCATGACTGTCGGAGAAAACATGATCCATCATGCTCATATCCAAGATCAAATACAAGCTAATATATATATATATATATATATATATATATATAATTTTTTACTAATTAATCGCACAATTTGCCGTAATTAATCAAATTAATCGCTTTCTTTCTTCTTAAGAATAAAGTATGCTATAACGGATATTTAAATGTAAAATGGTGGAATTTATGTAGAATCAACACAAAGGAAGTATTTAAATTCAAATACTATTGTTAAATAGCAGCTTTTTTAACTTCAAGCACAAATTCTCTCATGTGAACTACAGATTTCCAAAGAAACCATCAAGGCCATCAAAATTAACTGTCAGCTTGAAAAAGGCACATTTCTTATATGCACTAACATTTCAAAAAGGTCCACAATAGAACATGCAAATATGGAAAAAAGAACAAGGAAATATTCTGCTGTGAAGTCAGAATGATAAATCCTTTTCACTCCATAGAACAACAAGTCAGCTTAGTCCTGATTTACATTCAGCCCGTTACGGAGACAGACCAGTCTGTTTACATTGAGGATCATCAGAGGACAAAATCTTACACTGAACTCCGTTAAAAACGAATGGCTAACGGCTTTGCGGCACACGTCGTCATAGGTCTTACGTTAGACGCCACGGGAAGTAAACAAAACACAGCTGTGTTTTTTTCGTTAAAAAAAATGAACACGTTAAATATTTCATAATTAACGCAAAGATTAACGCATTCATTTTGACAGCACTAATATATATAATATATATAAATAATAATATATATAAATAAAGTGTAATCTTAGAATGTATTACAGCGAAATGTTTTTTAAAGAAAAAGACGCACATTTAAATATCAGCTGGCTTTAACTTTAGGAATAATAATTAATAAATGAGGCAATGATTTGTAAAATAGGGCTGCACGGTGGTGTAGTGGTTAGCACTCTCGCCTCACAGCAAGAGGGTCCCGGGTTCGATCCCCGGGTCGGCCCGGGTTCCTTCTGTGTGGAGTTTGCATGTTCTCCCCGTGTAAGCGTGGGTTCTCTCCGGGTTCTCCGGCTTCCTCCCACAGTCCAAAGACATGCAGGATGGGGATAGGTTCATTGGTGACTCTAAATTGCCCGTAGGTGTGAATGTGAGAGTGAATGGTTGTTTGTCTCTACATGTCGGCCCTGTGATAGACTGGCGTCCTGTCCAGGTGAACCCTGCCTTCGCCCAATGACAGCTGGGATCGGCTCCAGCCCCCCGCGACCCTGAATACAGGATAAGCGGTAGACAATGGATGGATGGATTTGTAAAATACTTGGTTCCTGCACAAGTCCTGGACTCGGATCCGAGTGACTGGTTTCCATGCAGACTCCCTCTCTGTGTCTCAGACCATCATTAACAGACTGAGACTTTGCAAGGTCAGAGGTCACAGCTGCTCAATAACAAGACCAGAGTCCACAAGTCAACGAGTCCACTGAAGTCCAGACAGTGTTCTTGTTCTCTGTGTGATTACCTGCCTCCCATTACTGATGAATAATAATCAGACGGACTGACAGACAGACAGGAAGGCATGCAGGCAGACAGACAGAAAAACAGACAGAAAAACAGACAGGCAAACAGACAGGCAGGCAGACAGTCAGGAAGGCAGGCAGGCAGACAGACAGACAGACAGACAGACAGACCAGAGGACATCGAAACCGCTGTTGGCGGCGACCCTCTCGGGCATGCTCAGTGTGTGTGTCGGGTCCACGATGCCCAGCGTGGGTCTGATGGCTCTGCTGGCGATACCTGAACACAGACAACCAATCAGAGCTCAGATAGACACTGTGATGTCACTGTTTGTTTCTTCTTTGTGAGTTTTATTTGACCTGTTTTGGCTTTGAGAGGCTCGAAGTCAAAGATGGCGACACCGGTGGTCTCGCTGCCGGTTCCCGCCGTCGTAGGAACTGAGGAGCAAAGTCCAGGTGAGAGAGAGACAGGTTAACGAGCTTAACGAGGGGAGTCCTGAACTTTGACCTCTTTACTGAGGGAGTAACCTTGAAGTTCACAGATAATACAAGAAAAGACTTTCATATTTTCTTCATGTTTCAGCTCTAGAAGGAAGGAAAATAATACAGAACCATTCAATTAGATGAAAACGAGTTTAAATCGATCAATCTGATACATAAAGGCAAATAGTTATGATATATGTTTAAAGAATATTTGAAAACATGATTCTTTTGGAGAAGGGGAAGAAAATTAATTTGTATTGTTGTAGTTTATTATTTCACAACTCACAGAAACGAGCATGAAAATACAAACATAATAAAATATTTATTTACTTGAAATATAAATAATTTAATAGCATGTCTTATAGTGTGCAGCCAAGGCAGAAAATAATAATAGAAAACAATAACAAAATAAACTAAATACTTCATTAAACTGAGAGAAAATTATACGTTTAAGTTAGAAAAGAAAACTGTTTAAAAATGAATTTGATGAAATATTTGTGTGGAGGAGAAGAAAATTCTATTTTATTAAACGTTTAATAGAATAATTCTATATCATACTTCTATTAAATTTAATTAATTATAATTATTATCTAGTAAATATAAATTCAATATAAATTTTAATTAAATTAATTATATAAAATGTAATTATTATTTAATGATTCATTCTATAATAATTCTATATAATAATTGAATTTTTCAAGATTTTAAAGATCTAAAAATAGATCTGTTCATCAGCTTGAATAGAAATTCAAGCTGAGGCTTGAGGTGGTGCCTCAAACTTCCATCACTACTACCACTAATACCTAGTTAAATGGATCAACATACAAAATCACAATTACCCATGCCTGGAACTAGAACAAAACCAATATACAAATATAGCAGACCTCCTCTTCCTCTCACAATCAATCAAAAAATCCAACTTCTGCAACGCATTACTATCAATTCAACTCTGACAGCCTGGTGGAAAACAAACCAAATCACAAAATCATCACTAGCACTAAACAGGTACACCCCACTCTGGCACAACCCAGTGTTCACATTATAGAATAAACCTTTTCACTTCTCCACATGGGCGCAAAAAGGAATCTCACATCTTCAACACATGTTTGACAACCACCAATTCATGTCATTCAATACACTCACACAGAAATATGGGGTTGGGAGAGAACAGTTCCTTCAATACCAACAGCTTAAACTTAAAGATAAAACAAGCCTCACCAAAAACACATTACAACCATCTGAACTGGTAGAAAAACTCATGAAAATGAATAACTTCAAAAAATGTACCTCCCAGCTATATACAATAATCACAAACCTGAAAACAACAATTACACTCCCAACAACCAAGTAGGAAAATGACTTGGCGTTCTCTCCCAACCCTGATTACTGGGAACAAATCTGCAAAAACACATTTTCCATGACCACTAACACAAACCTACAACTTATACAGTATAAAGCCATTCATAGATCTCACATCACTCAAAGTAAAATGTTTAAAATGGGCTTAGCCAACACTTTGTTTGATATTTGTTCACAATGCACTTTAGGTAGCACAGACGACTATCTGCACGCCGTGTGGCTCTGTCAACCAGTCTACTATTTTTGGATCCCAATCACTGAGGCACTCTCTACCATCCTGGACTCCAGAATCCCATCATCTCCAACACTCTGTCTTCTTAATGACATCTCTAAAATTCACATTATGCAACACTTCAAAACCCCTTGCTCATCTCTCTAGCTGTCGCTAAGAAAGTAGTCCTCCAAAACTGGAAATCAAAGAAATCATGCCACATCAATCACTGGAAAAACTTAATCACAGAATACATTACAATAGAAAAACATAATGCACATAGAAGGAAGCAAATGTCAGCCTTTGAAAACACCTGGTCCCCTTTTCTATCATTTTTAAATTAAATAAAAACAACCATAACCCCCCCCCCCCTTTCTGTCTTTATTTGTGTATATATTTGATGAATTAATTGATGAATTAATCAACTTATTATTATTTTATTTAACTATATTTCCTCCTTTCCCCCCTACATTCACCATTCTACATATAGACACACACTAGCAACACTCAAACATAGTATGTAAACAAAGCCCTTTCCCATAACCCGACCATGACCACTCACAGACCTTTCCACTCTATTACTATGCATAACTGTCTAGTGCCGTCCTGTCATTTCTGTTGTCGTCCCGTCCCACTGTCTGTCTCCCTGTCTGTCTGTCTCTCCGTCTCACTTGTCTGTCTGTTACCTTGTTGCGTTTCATGTGTTAGATGTTTTCACTTCATACATGGTGCTACATGATTCCAGGGTCACATAAATGGTTGCAGTAGGACAAACATGTAAATTAAATTGTAAATTTAATGTATCATATTGTATTGCATTGGAAAATATATATTGCTTTATTAAAAATAAAGTTGTCCTCCGAAGAGGGGGGGTGGTGATGGTGGGCAAAAAAAAAACCAAAAAACTTGAATAGAAATAGAAATCAAAGTGAAATGTTGATGTCTACCTGCGATCAGTGGCTTCACGGCGCCAGTGACTGGCTTCCCTTTCCCGATCGGCGCGTTGACGAAGTCCAGGAAGTCGGCGTCCGGGTGGCTCGAGTACAGATTGGCTGCTTTGCAGGTGTCAATCACGGAGCCACCGCCCACCGCCACGAACACGTCAAACGAGCCGTTTTTAGCAAAGGAGATGGCATCTTTAAAACTACAACACACACAGTCACATGTCACCTGACCGTCACCTGACCGCCCAGCCAATCAGAGCGCAGGAGGAGCCCGCGTCTCACCTGGTGTCGGTGGGCTCCACCCGAACCTCGTCGTAGACTTTGTACTGGACTCCATTCTGGATCAGGGACTCCAGGACGGCCTTCACTGGGGGTAGACGGGACAAGTTCTTGTCGGTCATCACACAGACGTTCCGAGCACCGAGGTTCTGCAGGTCCTGCAGGAGAACCGGAGAACCGGTTGATGTTTTAACAACTCCCAGACTTCAGTTTTCATGTTGTTCTGGACTACAGACCAGGAATTATTCTAGACCCAACAGGAAGGATTTATGTCTTTCATGTCTTCACACAAGTTGAAATATTTCAGAGCAGAAATTCCCATTATTCTTTGTCTCTATATCTACATATTTATGTTCTATCACAGCCAATCAGCTCTGAGCTCGTCCTCCTGAACCCTAAATGTTGTCTCCTTGGTCTGTGGTCCCCCAGTGCTCTAGATAGTAGCTCACGTTAGAGACCAGACCAAACAACAAGGTCTCTGCTGTATTTATGTCTAGATGACCTTATTTGGAGTGATGGAGCAGCTACAATGTTAGCGTAGCCAAGCACCCATCAACCAGACTCCATTCAGAAAACCAGCGTTTTAACAGTAGTTATCTTGTGGTCTTGCAGACAGACCTAAGAAAGCATGACTCAGCACTTTTTACTGATCACCATCATGATGGAGTTATTTCAGCATCCTTTTCATCTGGTAATTGATATCATTTTATTTGGTTATTTGGTTACCATGCCAATCTCTCTGCTGACTCCTTCTCCATATCTGATGTTGGAACTCGCCATCTGACACAAAACACATAACACATAAACACATTCAAGCAGTTACCTCAAACGGTCATTCAGTTTTGATCTTTGGCTCAGAAAGGTTTCAGGCCTGAAGAACTTATTGAAGAATATATCATGGTATAAAATAAAACGTCTCCTTATCAGTGATGACACAATGAAGTTTGTGTTTAATAAACATCAACGTTTATAGAATCATAAATATGATTCCTCTGTTTCTGAACTGTGAGCTACCTCGAAGGCGTAGTCGGTGGTCCTGACGCTGCAGCTCGGCGCTCCGGCACCTGCAGGACAGAAACACCTGATGACATCATCTGTGCGTTCATGACTGACCCCTGACCCCTGACTGCAGTTCATCAATACACTGATTGATCAGAGTTACCTTGGTGGAAAGTGTTGGAGTGAGCAGGACATCTGCACCTGTTCACACACAAACAGAGCCAGTCAGAACCCAGAACCACTTCACTGGTCTGGGACCAGAGCGTGAACATGGACCTGGTCTAAGGGACTTTAACATGGACGTGGTCTACAGGACTTTAACATGGACCTGGTCTATGTTAATTTAACATGGACCCGGTCTATGGTACTTTAAAATGGACCTGGTCTACAGTACTTAAACATGGACCTGGTCTACGCTAGTTTAACATGGACCCGGTCTACGGTACTTTAACATGGACCCGGTCTACGGTACTTTAACATGGACATGGTCTACAGTACTTTAACAGTCCTGCGGACTCGGAGGTGTCCAGGTCCTTTATAGTCTCTTTCACTCGTGACCTTGACCACTCGTGACCCTTGACCTTGCAGGTTTTCTGGAGGTGAGTTTGAGACGGAGGTCATGTGATCTCAGCAGGAAAACAACATTTTCTTTTGCTTCACAAATAGTATTAAATTAAAAAAAGAAGTCACTTCTTTCATGTTTTCACAAATAAATAAAGGTTTGACAATTCTGACAGTCTTCAGTCTGCATGCAGGTCTATAATACAGTAGATTTAGAAGGAGAACCTGGACTACGAGGCCAGCTCCACATTCCCATGGATATGTAGGTGATCTGCTTTAAAATCAGTATTCGAGGTTTTCACAAAGAAAGTGGATCTGTTATTAATATTATTTATAATATCGATATTATCAACATGATGATTCCAGTTCGGGATACTTCCGTTTTAAAGCAGTAATAAAAGTCCCTGCAGAGTTTTCAGAGACTCTACGGATCCAGAACCGGTGTTGATCGGAGTTCTGGATCTCGTAGAACCGGAACCACGCATAGTGTTACCAGAGTTCGGCTTCACCGAGGAAAACAACCTGTGGGAGGTGCCGCTGCCTGTACGTCATCGCGCGCTGTTTACGTGTTTTTCCTCCGACATTCGGAAACCGTCTGGAAACGTTAACGGAACTTTATCGGGACGCGGTGGAACTCACGCGGCTTGCTGCAACTGTCTGAGCAGGTGAACGACGCGGTCCCGTCCCGCCATCTCTGTCAGTGTTACCGAGATTCACGAGCTGGGGTTCATATACACTTCAGTGACGTCAATGCTTCCGTGTTAGCATTTCAGAATAAAAGCCTCCCTGGCGACCGACAATAAGTATGATATACTACTACTACTACTACTAATAATAATAATAATAATAATAATAATAATAATAATAATAATAATAATTATGATATATTGTCTACCGCTCATCCTGTATTCAGGGTCGCAGGAGAGCTGGAGCCGATCCCAGCTGACATTGGGTGAAGGCGGGGTACACACTGGACAGGTAACCAGTCTATGGCAGGGCGACATGTAGAGACAAACATCCATTCACGCTCACAATCACACCTACAGGCAATTTGGAGTCATCAATTAACCTATCCCCATCCTGCATGTCTTTGGACTGTGGGAGGAAGCCGGAGAACCCGGAGAGAACCCATGCTTACACGGGGAGAACATGCAAACTCCACACAGAAGGAGCCAGGGGCCGACCCGGGAATCGAAACCGGGACCCTCTTGCTGTGAGGCGACAGTGCTACCCACTACACCACCGTGAAGCCCATATATATATGTATAAATATTATATTGAAAAGCATGATATAAAGGTGAAACAAATCAGAAAAAGGTCTCAGAGAGTCTTCAGGGTTAATGTAATCCAGGTGTAACAGGTCTAAGTGGGGCAGTAGTTCTAGACCTGGTCTCATGTGGTCTGGTGAGGTGCCCCCTTTTAAACAATGAATGTCCACATACAGCAGGAAGTGTGAGATCTTCATCTGAACTGAACTGAATGAATATTAGATAATGATCAGTGTGTGAAGGTCGTTTGGTAACACAAACAAAATAAAGGTTTTTCAAGTTAAAGGAAAAATCTCTGTGACTCGGATGAAGGAGGATTCTCCAGTTGTAGTTGTGTAAACAGTGAAAGGTCAAAGGTCACAGCAGTGAGACAGAAGGCGGTACACATCGACCTTTAAACAAACCTCCGACTGTCAGACACTTTCCTTTATTACTTTTCATTTGTTTATGCTCCAGAGGAGGAAACATAAAACAACTTCATGACATCGTTTCAGAATTAATTTCACTTGTTTGCTCACATTTATGGAAGATGATTCCTGACAAATAAATGATTGAAATATAAACAATCAATCAATCGATTTCTCAAGTTCTCATATTTGATCAAAATGTTCTCTTTGAGTCCAAACAGAATCAATGTAATGGATTTTCAATTTAATTTTAATGATTCATTTAGAGCATTAAAGTCTCGATGGTGTTTGAGGAGTCAAACCATTAAAACAAGTAAACTGATGATGTTTCCTCTTATTAAAGGAGCAGTCACACATTTCAACTTAAGTAACCAGCTTCAGAACTCACTGACCACAGAAGGACAATACTATTTAATAATATAATTAAATAATATTTAATAGAAATATTTAAAAATGATATCTAACAATAATATTGAATACTTTTATTCAATAATTATATTTAACAATATTTAATATTGACATGCACTAATGATATTTAATAATATGCAATAATGATATTCAATAATTATATATAATTATATATTAATAATAATATGTTATAATAATATGTAATAACAATATTTAATATTATATTTATCAATCATATTTAATAATTATATTTAATAACAACGTTTTATAATTATATTTAATAATTGCATTTATTACTTCTATTTCATAATTATACTAAGTAACTATATTTAATAATGATATTTAAAAAATAAAATGTAATAAGTATATTTAATAATGATATTTAATAATTAGGTTTAATAAATATATTTAATAATGTTCAATCATGATATTTAATAATGATATTTAATCATATTTATTTGTCTCTAATTGTCATTTAACGGTAAAAGTAGTTGTATTGCTGTAAGTTGTTCAGTTTCTTTAGGAACAAAAAACAGAAGTGACAATCCAACGAAGTCATGAATTTAAAATGAAACCAACTTTAGCTTTAGAAACCAACGTTAGCAATAGAAACCAATGTTAGCTTTAGAAACCAATGTTAGCTTTAGAAACCATTAGCTTTAGAAACCAACGTTAGCTTTAGAAACCAATGTTAGCCTAAGAAGTCCAACGTTAGCTTTAGAAACCAACGTTAGCTTTAGAAACCAGCTTTAGAAACCAACGTTAGCTTTAGAAACCATGAGCTTTAGAAACCAACGTTAGCTTTAGAAACCAGCGATAGCGTTTGAAACCAACGTTAGCTTCAGACGACAGAACAACGGTGAACAGGAAGCAACGGGAGCAGAGACGTGGCGTCTCAGAAGAAGATGAACTTCTTGCCGGGTGTCACAGTGTTTTGTGTCAGAGATGCAGAAGATGAAGGTCAGGGCGTTGGTCCAGCCCAGAAAGTAAAGGTCACATCTTCATCTTCAGCATGGAAGTTGTCCGCCTGCCCAAAAAAAGGAAGTCAGTCAGGACGTTCACATTTTAATTTTATTATCATCTTAAAATCAACTTTATTCTGTTTTGCATGATATTAATGCATCATAACCAATGAGATGTTTCCTTGTTGTGGTGGTGAGATGATGATGATGATGACGATGACGACGACGACGACAACGACAACGATGACGACGACGATGATGATCTCTCACAGACCCCCCCCCCCCTCTTTCTCTAGTATATAAAGCAGAGTTTGAAAGACTGAAGCAGAGAAACATCACAGCTGGATGAAGACAGACCATCAGGTGAGACTTCTATGATATTCATTTACCTGCAATATACTACTACTACTGTAGTACTACTGTTATATTCATTATTAATATATACATATATATGTATATATAAATATAAATATATATATATAGTATAGTAGTACTGTAGTAGAAGTAGTAGTACAGTAGTAGTAGTAGTAGTAGTAGTGGTAATGGTAGTAGTACAGTAGTAGTAGTACAGTAGTAGTAGTAGTAGTACAGTAGCAGTAGTAGTAGTAGTAGTAGTGGTAATGGTAGTATTACAGTAGCAGTAGTAATAGTATATATATATATATATATATATATATATATATATATATACAGAGGGGAGAGCTCAGGTTCACCCGGTGCATCCTGGTTGCTTGTAGCGACGGTGACTTTCATCATCATCATCACGGTGTAGACGTGATCAGTGTTCTGGTCTCTGCAGGACTCCCTTCTCTCCTCAGACCGCGTCCCTGACTAGAGATGAAGCTGAATGTGTTGTTGTGGGTCGTGGTTCTGCTCGGTGTCTTCCTCCCTCGCTCTGCTGACGGATCGCCCCGCCCCCGCCACCGCCCACCGTAGGCTCCTCCCCCAACTGCTGCTGCTCCACCTGGGGGAGGAGGTCTCCCTGCACCTGGCGGAGGAGGTTTTCCTGCACCTGGGTGGACGGGGAGGATCCTCCTCTGCTGCTCCTCCAGACCTCCGGGCTCAGTTGCAGCTCACACAGCGCCCCCTGCAGGCCCAGGAGGAGGAGGAGGCCATGGAGAAGGGGAAGAGGTCTGAGGAGCCCCCCATCTCTCTGGACCTGACCTTCCACCTCCTCAGGGAGGTCCTGGAGCTGGCCCGGGCCGAGCAGCTGGCCCAGCAGGTCGACAGCAACCGCCGGATGATGGACGCCTTCGGGAAGTAGCTGCCCCACACACGCATCACTTCCTGTCGCTGTCGTCACATGACCTCGTCACATTCAGATTAATGCGTTCACACATGAAACCAACATTCTGTTTCCATGGAAACAGCTTCAAAAGGTCATTAATAGTTCAATGAATGCTGAAATGAATAAATACACTTAATCAATACATGTTTAACTAGATACTAAATAATATACATATATTTGTGTATTGATTTATATAATGATTTCAATGTAATTCATTATGGATTGATTGATTGTGATCGATCAGTGTTGTGTAGAGTTGATCAGTAGAATAAGATGTGACGTCACATTATGTCTGAACATTTCATATTTACAATAAAAAGTTTCAAACTCACGCCTGAGTTTATTTACAAGATCCAAGATCCAAGTGTGGATTCATCCGCCACTGAAAGTAGTCCCCAAACTATTCTATATATTATACTATTTCCTCTGTTTTACACTGTGAAGAAATATGAATGAGTTATTGATTCCTTCAAGGTCATTTTCACAAAATAACGGTTTCACCAGCAGCTCAACTGAATCAACAGACTGTCGTCTGTTCAGAGAAAAAACACATTATTTAAAGCCGACTCAGCGAACGTTGGAAGAAACCATGTTCATAATAAAACTATAATTTATTTGACATTTCAAGGAAACATTGTTATGTAGAGAAACAAATGTTTCAGATATGTTAAGTTCAGATGTCTTCTATTTTCACAACACATTTTAGGTTTATACACACGTGTATCTATATAAATATAAATATGTGTGTGTGATGTGTGTGAGAGAGAGAGAGAGAGAGAGAGAGAGAGAGAGAGAGAGAGACATCTGTGTATCTTACACATAAAACATAATGTAAAATTATGAAAAAAAAACAGAAACAACACTGGCAGTCTGGCAAGAAGCCTGCAGACTGATCCAGGTCCTGATCTAGGTCCTGGACTGGGGTACCTGGACCAGGCTACCTGGACCGGCGTATCTGGACCGGGGTACTGGTCTTACTTCTGGTTGAGCCAGCTGAAGGAGAAGACGTGTTTGGGTCCGTCTTTGTCCTCTGACTCAGTCAGCTGATCGGACGGAACCTGCAGCAGCAGAAGTTTTCATGAATTGTTCATAATTCTATAAGTGAATACATTTAATTTTAAAATGAAAACATGTATTTTTATCAAATCAGTATTTCTAAAACCTTAGTGTCCTTTAGTTGAATTGTGATTTAATAAAACAATATTTTATGATATTCCTTGGATTAAAATGCGATTAAATTGAATAAAAACGATCTAAACAAATAAATTAATAAATCTATAATTGTTGAACAATTGACTTCAAGTACTTGAATGCAAGGTGTGATGTCATACCAGAGGGGTGGGGCTGGCGCTGGGATTAGGCAGGGGGGGCGGGGTCTGTGTGGATGGGGAGGGGGCAGGGATTTTCGACACTGAGGTCATGGTGGGCGGAGTCTCTGAGGGTCTCTGAGGGGGCGGAGTTGAGAGCTGAACACCTGCTGGTTCGACTGGAGACGGAGGAGGCAGCTGATTGGCCGCGGTCGCTGCTCTGACCTCCACCGCTCCTTCTTCTTCTTCTTCTTCTTCTTCATCGTCGTCATCGTCTTCATCAACTGAGGGCACAGCGTTAATGTGAGAGTGTCTGTGATTGGATGGTGGACGAGGACTTCCTGTTTCTTACGTTTGATGAAGTCGACGGTCGCCAGCGCTTGCCGCTGACGCTCGAAGTTGGCGGCGAGGTGATCCATGTTCTCGTAGCCACGTTGGACTTTATCTATGTGAGTCGTGTTGGTACCCTCCAGAATCCTGTCATCAATGACATCATTAATGACATCATCATTAACATTATTATTATTATTATTATTATTATTATTATTATTTTTATTGGCAGACTCACTTCTGTAGCAGAGGTTTGGTCGTCTGTGGGAGGAGAAATTAAAGTTACAGTTAAGTATGATTTTCATTAATCATGTTAAAATGCATAAATTTCAAAAAAAGAGCCCACTGTACTTCAATTAAAGTAGAAATACCAGTGTATAAATACTCTACAAGTACTACAGTAAACATATAGTACATATACAGTACAGTACAGTACAGTACATATTGTTGTATGTGTTGGATAATATTTCATATTAATAATCTGTGAAGGTGACTGTATGGAACAGATATCGATGGTTATTGATGAGATGTTCACCTGCAGGAACACGGCCATCTCAGACTCGTCCAGCGTCTGGATGGCGGTCTCCAGCAGCTTGGCGGTGGTCTCCAGGTGCTCCGTGTACCTCCGGCTCAGACCCCGGATGTAGTCCAGCTTCTCCTGCTGCTCCGCGTTGATCCTCAGACTCATCTCAGCCTTCCTCTCCTCCAGCCGTGCAAACAGCTGATCGAACGCCTCGCACACCTTCGACTTCTGGCGCCGCCCATTCTCCTGCAGCACGTCAGCACGTTAACAGCTGGACCAGGTCTGCACACGTCTAAGTACAGGTGAGTCGGTCTATGTTAGGGGGTCTATGGTAGGTGGTCTATGGTAGGGTGGTCTAAGGTAGGGTGTCTATGGTAGGTGGTCTAAAGTAGGAGGTCTATGGTAGGAGGTCTATGGTAGGTGGTCTATGGTCGGTGGTCTAAGGTAGGTTGTCTAAGGTAGGTGGTCTATGGCAGGTGGTCTATGGTCGGGTGTCTATGGTAGGTGGTCCATGGTAGGTGGTCTAATGTAGGTAGTCTATGGTAGGGTGTCTATGGTAGGTGGTCTAAGGTTGGTGGTCTATGGTAGGAGGTCTATGGTAGGAGATCTATGGTAGGGTGTCTAAGGTAGGTGGTCTAAGGTTGGTGGTCTATGGTAGGAGATCTATGGTAGGGTGTCTAAGGTAGGTGGTCTAAGGTAGGTGGTCTAAGGTAGGTGATCTAAGGTGGACTCACGTTGACGGCGCTGCAGGTCTCCTCCAGCTGACTGATGATGGCCTGAGTTCTCTCATTGTTACCGACTAACATGGAGATACAGTCAGTCAACTCGGCCTACACACACACACACACACACACACACACACACACACACACACACACACACACACACAGGTGTGGTTAGCACTGTCGCCTCAAAGAAGGAGGGGGGACCGGGTTCCAGTCCAGGCTCCTCCCACAGTCCAAAGACCTGCAGGTAAACTGGTCTCTCTGTGTCTGTCTCTATGTGCCTGTCTCTCTGTGACCGTGTCTGTCTGGATGTTTCTGTCTCTATGTGCCTGTTTCTCTGTGTCTGTGTCTGTCTCTCCGTGTCTGTCTCTCTGTGGGACCCCTGTGGTGGTCTGGTTACCTGTCCAGGTGAACCTGCCTTCAGACCCCCATGACCCTGGTGGATGTTTCAGAGCTGGCTGCTGTCTGAGCCCCTCTACTGGTCACTGTCTGTGGCGTAAACCTGTCTGTGATATAGAAACCTGTCTGTGGCGTAAACCTGTATGTGATATATATAAACCTGTCTGTGATATATAAATATGTCTGTGGTGTAAACCTGTCTGTGATATATATAAACCTGTCCGTGATTTATAAACCTGTCTGTGATATATAAACTTGTCTGTTGTGTAAACCTGTCTGTGATATATATAAACCTGTTTGTGATACATAAACCTGTCTGTGATATATAAACCTGTCTGTGATATTAACCTGTCTGTGATATATAAACTTGTCTGTTGTGTAAACCTGACTGTGATATAAACATGTCTGTGATATATAAACCTGTCTGTGATATATAAACTTGTCTGTTGTGTAAACCTGTTGGTGGTGTAAACCTGTGTGTGATATAAACCTGTCTGTGATATATAAACCTGTCTGTAGTGAACAGATGAGTTGTGAGACAGCGTCACCTTCTGCTTGTGGAAGACGCTGTCCAGCGGAGCAACTTCACAGTCTTTGTGAGCTCCGAACACTTTACACATTGAACAGGTGGGGGCGCTGCAAGTTACACAGTAGATGTTGATCTTCTCTTCTTCATGTGTCTCACACATCGGCTGCTCCAGCTTCTCCTCCACGACTGGTCTACTGCTCAGAGAGACAGGTGGACAACATATGGCAGTGATACCTTGTGGTTTCTTTGTTTCCTTCTTTTAAGAAATGTACTTATTGTAAGTTGCTTTGGACAAAAGCGTCTGCTAAATGACCTAAATGTAAACGTAAATATATATATATATATATATATATTGATCGCAGTTTTCTCTGATTTCCAGAAGTCAACAAGGCTCCCATAAACATCATAACACTACATTTCATCTACAGTTAATAAAGTAACAGTGAAGAAAGTAACAGTGTCACACGTGTCACTAACATCTGTCATGTTTCTGTGTTTTTATCAGCTGCTGCTGTCTCACTGACCACCGTTAAAAATAGAGCTAACAGCTAACACACACACACACACACACACACGCACACACACACACACACACACACACACACATGCGTGCTGAGTCACTCTAAACATCCTGTTGACCAACGGCCACAAGATCAGTTTCAGCACTGTGGATCTAAAAGATCATTCTGAGCTAACAGGACCTGGAGGCTAAACTAGTTACCTAGTGTGTGCAGGTGTGTGTGTTACCTGGTGTATACAGGTGTGTGTGTTACCTGGTGTATACAGGTGTGGGTTACCTGGTGTGTACTGGTGCGTGTGCTACCTGGTGTATACAGGTGTCTGTGTTACCTGGTGTATACAGGTGTGTGTGTTACCTGGTGTGTACATGTGTGTGTGTGTTACCTGGTGTGTACAGGTGTGTGTGTTACCTGGTGTATACAGGTGTGTGTTACCTGGTGTATACAGGTGTGTGTGTTACCTGGTGTATACAGGTGTGTGTTACCTGGTGTATACAGGTGTGTGTGTTACCTGGTGTATACAGGTGTGTGTGTTACCTGGTGTGTACCGGTATGTGTGTTACCTGGTGTATAGAGGTGTGTGTGTTACCTGGTGTGTACAGGTTTGTGTGCTACCTGGTGTATACAGGTGTGTGTTACCTGGTGTATACAGGTGTGTGTGTTACCTGGTGTATACAGATGTGTGTGTTACCTGGTGTATACAGGTGTGTGTGTTACCTGGTGTGTACAGGTGTGTGTTACCTGGTGTATACAGGTGTGTGTGTTACCTGGTGTGTACAGGTGTGTGTGTTACCTGGTGTGTACATGTGTGTGTGTGTGTTACCGGGTGTGTACAGGTGTGTGTGCTACCTGGCGTGTACAGGTGTGTGTGTGTGTGCTACCTGGTGTGTACAGGTGTGTGTGTGTGTTACCTGAAGTGTACAGGTGTATGTGCTACCTGGTGTGTACAAGTGTGTGTGTGTGCTACCTGGTGTGTACAGGTGTGTGTGTTACCTGGTGTGTGCAGGTGTGTGTGTTACCTGGTGTATAGAGGTGTGTATTACCTGGTGTGTACAGGTGTGTGTGCAGTGTGTGTGTGTTACCTGGTGTATACAGGTGTGTGTGTTACCTGGTGTGTAAAGGTGTGTGTATGCTACCTGGTGTTTAGAGGTGTGTCTGTGTTACCTGCTGCTCCCCTGTTTGTACATGTCGATGATGTTCTCCACCAGCAGGTTCCTCTGTAGTCCGTAGACCCCGTGGCGATCCAGAACCACCTCATGTCGACAGGACGGGCACCTGAAGCGACCGCCGGACGTCAGCGTGGAGCCGCTCCTCGTCGACAGGTAGGGGTTGGACGCCTGCAGGGAGGCGGGGCATCACACAGGTGAAGTGGTTAAAGACGGGAACTCTGGGTTTAATGTGTATGAATGCCCTTTTACATGAAACACAAACCCTGTTCAGATGCAGTACCTTCTGGGATTTTATTTTGAAAAAATCCTATCTATCCCTAGTTTACTGTAAATACACAGTGGGAGTTGAATGAATTTATTGTGAAAATCCTGAGTGTGTCCTTGTCCTGCTCCTGTGTGTGTCTGAGTTGACAGTTGTTATCTGAACACAAACCTCATCCTGAGGTCCTTGTTAGGTCACAGTTCCTCTGGAAAGCTTTTATTGTGGCGGGACAATGCATGGGTGGGTGTTCCTCTGTAGGACACTTATTTTGAAGGGTTTGGGGAGAGAGGGGAAGACGGATATAATCAGGCTGTTGTCGACCTCTATGAGGAGATTTTGTGATATGCTACATAATGACCATACTTACATACTTACTTACTGACATACTTACAAATTTACCTAGCTACATACTTACATACTTACTTACTTACATACTTATTTACCTACTTACTTACATACTTACATACCTACTTACTTCCATACTAACTTAGGGGACACAATTTGAGGCTAATCCATAAGAATGGGTTCTGATAGGAACACAGGTTTTTGTCCCATGTGTGTGTGCGTGTGTGTGTGTGCATGTGTGTGTGTGTACCTGGAACACGTCGTTGGCACACTTGCGACAGAGGTTGTGTTGACATGGCAGGATGACGACCGGCTTGGTGAACATCTCCAGACAGATCGGACAGATGAGCTGCTTCTCCAGACTCTCCATTACGATGAAGATGAAGATGAAGATGATGAAGATGACGATGAAGGGCAGCCGCCAGAAAATCAAAGTGATCAGATCCAACAGAGGAGTGGAGGGGAAGGCGAAAGGCGCGTCGAGGCCGCAGACTGAACTCTCGGCTGTTTTTAGACCCACAGACGTCAGGTGTTGCCATGCCGACATGCCCTTATATGTCAAAGGTCATGAGGAGGTGTGACAAAGCAGGGGGGTGTTGGACTTACTTAAAGGGACAGTACACAGAATGAAGACGGAGGCTGCAGCGCCGCCTGCTGCTCAGGGTTGGTACTGCAGGAAGAACTCAAGAGTAAACATAGGAATACATTAATGTAACTGTAATACATAAAGTATGATGTGAAAATACTCAAGTAAAGTACAAGTACCTCAAGACTGTACTTCAGTAAAGCAGTAATTTAAGTAAATGTAGATTTCTGGCTGCATTAATAAATGACGTATCAATGATTAATTGATCATTAATAAGTGAAGATTATTCATTCAAACATATCAAGAGTTTATAAAACTTTAAATTATTAAAGAAACCAGATGTTTGATTTAAATACATGATACATGCTAATGCTACATGCTAATGCTAGGTGCTGTGTACAATAAAATCAGCTCACGACATCTTTACAGGTGTTTATTTTTTTTGTTTTGTTTTTCACACAAATAAACAACTTTATCTGAAGGTTTGTTTACAAAACATTAACTACGTAGAAGTTTTATATTCATGATTCTCCATGTGTGAAACAACCAATCACAGCATTAGTTTGATACTTAATGCACTGCAACATATAGAAACTTCAATTTGATTGAAAGCAACATTAGTGGGGGGTGGGGGTGGGGGGGGGGGGCAGGTGAGTTTACCTGAGGACCCACAAAGCTGAGGACGGGGCCCCCAGACAACACCTGAGGGTCCACACACATCTGAGTTTCTACGTTTGAGGTGGTTTATGTGTTGGTTCTGACGCAGTGACCTGCATTGATGCATTTCCTGTTTCCTGTTTCCTTTCTCATGTGTAGGTGTCCCCGTATCTGCGGCGTCCATCGGTGATCAGCTGAGTTTTCTCGCTGGCGTTCGTCGGCTGCTGAACGATCGGAGTCTCAACATCTGCAAAACACAAAGTCAGTCTTAGAAAAGATATATAGTATAAGTACAAATACAAGTACATATAAGTACATATAAGTGTACTTTATTACTTCCCACCTCTGGTAATAGTAACTGGTACTTACATAAACATATTAGACAGTATTTATTGATTACATTAAATCAATCATTTCAATAACAGATCATTTGTATACTTTTTTTTTTCATAAAATCAGTTTAAAGGAAGAAAGATGAAATTCAGCTTGAAGGGAAGAGGAAGATAGCTGTGTGACTGTCAAAATAAAAGCCCACAGCTTCCTGTCGCCTCACCGGTGTCGGGGTCGTTGCGGATCTCCTCCTCCAGGTCGTCAGGGGAGACATAGTCTGGCCCCGCCCCCTCAGCTGTGGCCGTCGGCTTCAGTTTCCCACAGCAACAATTACAGCAGCAGCAGAGACAGCAGCAGCAGTAGAACCCGGTCAGGACCCCGCAGACCAGGAACAGGCCCTGAGGGGTAAACAGGACTCATCAGGACCCACTACACCACCCAAAATCGGAGCAGACCCTGAGATGGTAAACAGAACTCACAAGATCCACTACACCACCAGGACCAGCATTCAGACCGCCTGAGACCAGGACCAACATTCAGACTGCCTGAGACCAGGACCAACATTTTAACCACCTGAGACCGGGATCAGCATTCAGACCACCTGTCACTGAGACCAGGATCAACAATCAGACCACCTGTCACTGAGACCAGGACCAGCATTCACACCACCTGAGACCAGGACCAACATTCCAACCACCTGAGACCAGGACCAGCATTCAGACCCCCTGAGACCGGGATCAGCATTCAGACCACCTGTCACTGAGACCAGGACCAGCATTCAGACCACCTGAGACCAGGACCAGCATCGAGACAGCTTGTCACTGAGACCAGGCCCAGCATTCAGATCACCTGTCAACACTGAGACCAGGACCAACATTCAGACCAACTGTCACTGAGACCAGGACCAGCATTCAGACCACCTGTCAACACTGAGACCAGGACCAACATTCCGACCACCTGAGACCAGGATCAGCATTCCAACCACCTGAGACCAGGATCAGCATTCAGACCACCTGTCAACACTGAGACCAGGACCTACATTCAGACCACCTGAGACCAGGATCAACATTCAGACCTGAGACCAGGATCTCTGCTTCATTCTGATTGTCCAGTTAAATAGTTTCAGAGGACCAGATCCTGCAGACAGCATCTGATCTCGTCAAGTCCAGGTGTCAGTTTACCTGAACAAATCTAGAAACCTTCAGACAAGATCCACTTACAGAAGCTAGTGGACCTACAGGTTTCCCTTTCGGGTCACATGCACACAGAGTGTGTAAGCCCCGCCCAGTGGGTCTAAGCCACACCCACCTTGGCCCACCAGGTAGAGAGCATGAAGTATGCGTTGACGTTGTCCTCCCCGAACTGCTGGGCCACGTAGAGTCCCAGAGACCCATATGAGTCATAGATGGTCCTCTTGGTGAGGTCCGACAGGACAGCGTGGGCGCTGTTCAGCTCCTTGAACTTCTCCGCCGCTGCTGGGTCGTCGGGGTTCTTATCGGGGTGGAACCGCAACGCCAGCTTCCTGTCAAACACATGGCATCATTGTCAGCACGCCGGTCCTCCTGGGAGAAAGCTCTGGAAGAGGTCTTCATTGGACCTTCGGTTAAAGGGACAGTAGAGACGTAAGAAGTGAGCTTCTATGGGATTCTATGAGGTTCTATGGAGTTTTATGTGGTTCTATGAGGTTTTATGAGCTTCTATGGGTTCTGCACCACAGGAGGACCCACCAGGACCTGACAGGTGGACCCAACCCAGACAGGAAAACCCAACCCAATAGGGGGACCTGCATCATCATTTGGACACTTTATTTACAATATGTTTTCCCGTTTCTGCTTCCTGACAAGACCTGAAGCTCCACCTGGACCTGAAGCTGGACCTGGACCTGAAGCTACGATCAGTAAATGTAGTCTACATGAAGCATGTGATCAGTGAGTCACCAGCCAACTCCTCATCAGCTGACTCCTCATCAGCTGACTCACCTGTAGGACTTCTTGATGTCATCATGGCCGCAGCCTTTCTCCAGACCCAGGACCTGGTACAGAGACTCTCCAGAGGTGGACAACGTTCGCTGTCTCCCGTCAGACATCCTGAAACAGGACAAGAACACAAGAAACCTCCTGGAAATAAGACTGGGAGGATCTGCGGGACTGGGAGGACTATGACTGGGTCTGGTCTGGTAGGACTGGGAGGACAGGGTCTGGGAGGGCTGGTAGGACTGGGAGGACTGGGTCTGGGAGGACTGGTAGGACTGGGTTCTAGTAGGACTGGGAGGACTGGGGCGTCGGACTGGGGCATCGGGTCAGAGGACCCGTCTGGGGCGGGTCTGGTAGGTTTGGTATGACTGGTACTGGGTTTGGTACTGGGAGGACTGGGTCTGGTAGGACTGGTAGGACTGGGAGGACAGGGTCTGGGAGGGCTGGTAGGACTGGGAGGACTGGGTCTGGGAGGACTGGTAGGACTGGGTCTAGGAGGACTGGGTCTGGGAGGACTGGGGCGTCGGGTCAGAGGACCCGTCTGGGGCGGGTCTTTAATCTGATTAACTCATTCATAAAAAAAAGTGAATCAGTGAAATAAGTGAAAATAAATAAAACAATAAAAATATTCATTAAAAAACAAATTATTGTTCATAATAATAAAATGTTGATAATAGTTGTATTAGATTTGAATGATTAATAACGATGCATTTAGTGTATCATTTCTTATTTCCTTAGTAATTTAAACAAACACATTGTTGGTTCAAATTATTTTTTTTTTTACATTTTCATGAGGTTGTTTACTTAATAATAAAGTACATTGTGATCTTTAGAACATTTAAAACACAAACAAGAGCTAACAGCAGCACCCTCCCAAAGCATCATGGGAAACGTAGTCCTTTTAACACGACGTCTGGCCTCTAACTTGTTTATGTTACTGATGATAAACAAACAAATATGCTTCTTTTAACTCAACGTTTAAGAGTTTGACATAAATATAAATAACTGATTAACGTTCGTCATGAATAAACATGAGTTAGAAGACGAAGCAGCAGCTGATCAACTGATTCAAACACTCAAAACTTCATTAAACTCTGTGAACGAACAGCTGGGGGAAGAAGATGACGGAATCAAATTAGATTAGATTAAAGACGGCGGTCAGATGAAAACACCTGGTGATGTCACTCAGGTGTAGAGATCAGAGAGCCGGCGAGCTGGTCCTTACCTGTCTGCTGGCGAAGCCCCGTCTGCCGGTCCAGGTCTCGGAGGTCCGACCAGGATCTCTGATCCTCCATCAAACATTCAGCAGTTGCTCGGCTCGGGTGACATCACGCCGCCGCGCGCTCGGGTTTCACGAGACGCTCCACTGGACGCTGTGACAGGGAGGGGAGGTCGCCATGGCAACCAGGTGAGTCAGTGATGACTGACAGGTAGACCAACAGCAGCCGCAACAATCATAAAACTACAGTCGACGGCGCTGAAAGTTGTTTCTGCTCAACAAGAGAACGTGAATATTATGGGATGTTTAATAACAACAGCAAACAGTTTATTACAAAATTATTCTGTGATGATCAATGATGATGATGATGATGATGATGATGATGATGATGGTGTTATAAACCAACATGTCCTGTAGTAAGAAGAAAGTAGGAAGTCGGTCTGATCCCCATTTGGTCCTCTGCAGCTCCTCCAGACCTGATTCAGGACCCTGATACCAACACGGGGGTCAGAACTCGACGCAGGACCGTCATGTTGATGCGGATCTGATATACTCAAAGCTGATTGGTCCCACGGTGACCGACAGCTGATTGGCTGCTGCAGCGGAGCGCTTGGAACAGTTCTACAGGGAGAACGATGCGTTACTGAGTCCCCCGAGACTCTCTGGAGACCGTGAAGGACACCTAGAACCTCGTGGAGGATCTGAGAGAACACCTAAGGGGCAATTTGTGTTGGTTCAGGGGGCTCAATGGACCCCCCATTTAAATATTAATATGACCTCTATCTTTAACACAGAACCATTATAATAATGAATGGAAGGGACATACAGGCCAGTTGGCTGTAGGCTCAACAACACCGCCACCTGCTGGAGATCCCAGGACACTACAGGCCTCATATCAGACACCAAGGCCAACAGGGATAAATCTGCCAGAACTCATTGAGACATACGACATTGAAGGAAACAGGAAATACATCTTCTGCCTTCTTTTGGAACGTAATGTTTGCTAAAAGATTTGTAAAGATATATTTCGGAATAAACTAAAAAAACTAAAACTAGATATGTGATACTGTTTTATTTATTAGGTAACTCAACTAAATCATGTAACAAAGTCAGCTAAAATCAGATGTGAAGTAACAAGGAAGTATAAAGTACCTCTATCGTAGTGTTTCTTCTTCTCGGCAGTTCCTCAGGACTGAAGATGGACTTCCGGAAACGACTTCTTCACTGCAGCTCCACGAATCATTACAGCTGATTGTACTTATAAAACCATAAATGTAGTATCATAGGCTAATAAAGGAAAGATGTTTTAGACTTTCAAACTAAATGCCATCCATCTGTTTGTCTTTGTTGAAGGAAGCGAGGACATGATCAGGACGTGTCATCATCAGGATGGAAGGGATCAAATTAGGGTTCAAACGAGGGGTCAAACTAGAGGGGTCAAACTAGAGGGATCAAACCAGAGGGGTCAAACTAGAGGGGTCAAACTATAGGAATCAAACGAGAGATCAAACTGGATTAAACGAGAGGATCAAACCAGAGGGATCAAACCAGAGGGATCAAACCAGGGTTCAATCGAGGATTCAAACTGCTTCAGGACAATTGGAGACTCGTCATCCTTGGATCGACCTGAATATTTAAGAACTTATGTCATTTGTTCTTCAGCCAACTTTCTCTGTTATCATAGAGATGCTGAACGGAATCAAGATCCCAGAATGTAACTGTGGTCAGCAGTAAACCGAATATGTAAACTTTGGACCCTCCAACATCTAGCAGTGATGTCATAGTGTATTGACAGTACACTGTGATATCACACGTGAAGGTCAGATACAATAAGTAGCGTCGAACTAATACACAATGGACAGATGGATCACTTCTGACCACGGGATGAGGAGATGTGGTCTAAAGGGGGCGGAGCCAACAATGTGTGTTTAAGAACTGATGAACTTAATGAAAATGTTTGAGTTGGATTGTTGAGACTACAGAAATGATTTTCTCTGTTCTAGTCACATGACCTCTGAGAACCGTTTGGTTTGCTGGTTGTGGTTCGGTGGTTGTGACCACAACAAGCAGATGGGGATCAAAAATGATTCTGTTTTCGTATGAATGAATTTAAACCTGACAATGTTGCAGTGCATGCTGGGAACGCTGAATGAGTCGCTGCAGTAAGATTTATCATGAGTGTAAACGAGGCGACTGAAAATGACTGAAATGAGAAATCTCATCTTGAAAGATAAAATGTGCATTTAATGAGACAGAAACATCGTTAGTGAGACCTTTAAAACACAAACCCGGAACCAGAATACAGAGTGGGATACAGGATACAGGTCAGATATGCTAGATATGCTGAGGGTGGATCGACCAAGAGGCTGCTGCCAGGTCACACGGGCATCTGCAGCTGAGAGTACTCGTCCTGCCCCTCCTTCTCCTCCAGGTGGGGCTCTGCATCATCGGCATCCAACTACGGGACCAGATGTCAGAGGTCAGGACTGGAGATGGTTGTAATGATAACAGCACATGGCATGACCCTGAGGATTCTCCAGGACCTATACACCTCCAGGACCCTGAGGATTCTCCAGGATCTGTACACCTCCAGGACCCTGATGATTCTCCAGGACCTATACACCACCAGGACCCTGAGGATTCTCCAAGACCTATACACCTCCAGGACCCTGAGGAGTCCACCAGAGTCCAGCTAACCGATAACAGGTAGACCAGAGGTAACTCACACTCTGCAGCTCCCTCCGACTGAAGAGGCGGGGCAGCAGCAGCATCTTCACCGGGATGGTCAGCAGCAGCATGAAGGGGAAGGCCAGTGCCGCCGCCGTCGCCATGACGACCCAAAGGACAGACAGGCAGGTCAGCTGGACAACAGTGAACAGGTGCATCCTCAATGTCCGTACCTGTGAGACAGCAGAGACAGGTGATGTTCCCTTCAAGTCCAAGTCAAGTTAGGTCACGTCCACCAAGTCCCAAATCAAGACTAATAAACCACATGTGAGTGTTCCAAGTCAAGACCAACAAGTCCCAAATAAGGTCAAGTCCAAACATTTCCAAGTCAATTCAAATTTCAAGACAAACCAGAACTATGTCAGTGTTACATGTCAAGTCTATCAAGTCCTAGTAAAGACCAAGTCAAGTTAGTACGAAGTCCCAAGTCAAGTTTGAATCAAGTACAAAGTTCAGACTGTTAAGTCCCAGAGGTAAGACCCAAGTAAAGACCAAAAAATACAAATCTTATTTGTTATTTGTCCACCATCCTCTCACAGCCCGGACCACCCGATTGGCTGCTGTGACATTTATTCAAAATATAGAACAAATAGTCTGTTTTTATGACATCACGTTCCTTTGTACTTTGGAAGATTATCAAGTAATTTATTCAAGTCCAAGTAAAGTCAACGGGGTCAGGCTTGAGTCAAATTAGTTTCTAGGATAAAGTCACCAGTCGTGACTCAAGTCTGACTCAAGTCACCACCTCTATCTGTCAGAGGGCGGGGATAACCTTGCGGACGTAGTTGTGGTCTGGGTGGTACTTTGGCGGCATCATCAGCAGGATGAGTCTCTCAGTGAGCTGGATCCCATTAAGTGACATCACACCCATATACAGAAAGATCCCAAACAGGACCGCCAGTGGGATCTGACGCAGAACCTCCCCGATGACAATGGACAGCCCTGAGGGGAGATGGAGACTGCATCAGAAGAAGAAGTTAAGGTAGTAAAAGTAGCAGTAATGGTGGTAGTAGTCCTCCTACCCACTAACACCGCCACCAGGAAGCCTGTCACTCTCTGCTCCTTGACCTCCTGGATGCGGGGCTTGTCTCCGGGGGCGACGGCTTTGCTCATCACAGTGAGGGCATTGGTGTGGGTGACGGAGCGAACCGTGGCAGCTGATAACCAGGGCAAACCAAACAGCGCCGAAACTCCTCCCACCACCACGATGATGAGGAGGTCCAGGTGGAAACCGGTCCCCTTCACCAACATCCGCTCCTTCTTACTGACGATCAGCCTGAAGACCAGAAAACTCTAAGTCTGAGTTTAGAAAACAAACAGAGCAACAGAAAGGGAAGAAAAAGACATTCACGCTGTGATCTGGGACTCCATGAAGATGAGGATGAAGACGAGGATGGCGGGCAGAACGCTGGCTGCCATCATCCAGATAGGAAACTGTCCATCTGAGCCGAGAGGAGAGATCAACCAGCCACGCTTCTCTGGACTGGACACGGAGAATCCACTGGGCACGTTCAGCTTCTGTCAGCCAATAGGAAGAGGGGAATTCAAAGGTCTGTCAGCCAATAGGAAGAGGGGAAGTCAAAGGTCTGAGAGTTGCGGCAACCCAGGGCTGGTAAACCGGCTCTGGTCTGACCTGGGTGTAGGTGTCCTTCACGCTGTAGTCCACCAGCACCATGATGAGGATAGCAATGGGGACCCCGAAGTCTCCAATGATCCTACGGAGCTGAAAGACATAGAACACCTGCTTATTGATCAGTGATCTGGTCATACATCTACTCAAGGGGGTCATACATCTACTCAAGGAGAACTGAAGACCATGACCCAGTGAAGTTTCTCAGGTCTACAACTCTGAGGAGCTGGAGGGGTGTAAACAGTACATCTGTAGCGGTTTAGCATCCATGTTCATGTGTTTACCAGTTTCCCCATATCTGTGCATACCTGTCTACCCGTACTTGGACCCGTACTTGGACCCGTACTTGGACCCTTAGTTGGACCCGTACTTGGACATACTGACCCTGCCCGGGAAGAAGGAGCTGTTCTTGAACTTGCGCAGGTAGAAAGCGATGAAATACGTTCCCACCATGAGAACTAAGGACAGTAGGGCCGTGTTCGGTTCTCCAACAACCTTCCCAGTGTTCCCAACAGCTGCAGTGTAGTTGCACAGAGATGGATATACTGTGTTGTTTCCATGGTAACAGTTTTGGAGAGGATGCTCCTGAAAGATCTAGAAAATACCAAGACAAAGAAGAAAAAACAGATAGTCTTGGCTTGTTTCACTGGGCCATAAACCATGTGGTGGGTTGTTAACGACCAGTTAGTGAAACAGTGTAGAAACACCACAAACACCGGAAACACTGGAAACAACGGAAACACCAGACATTTGAGGCAAAACCACAAGATCAACTCCCCTTCATTTGTGTTCCATTCCATCTAAAAATAATCTGAAGACTACAAAAGCTCTTTCTCTCCCCAGGTGGACCTGTGACCTCTGACCTGTGACTACTGACCTCACCTTGAACAGTTTGGCGAAGGTCTCGTAGATGAAGATGAGGGAGATGAGGAAGGAGAAGATCTCCTGAGTGAAGCGAGAGACGAAGCGGACCAGGATGCTTCCCTCGAAGGCCACGGTGAGGAGAACGATGAGCACCAGCCAGAACCCAATCCAGACCCGACCCGTCAGATACTCAATCCCATTGTCTTTACAGAACTACACAAACACACAACCGGTAGATTCCAGGGACAGTTAGCAGGTGAGCTAACAGGATTGCTCACCTGCCTGTACCGGCACCAGGACCGGCCGAGTCCCGACACCAGGACCGGCCAAGTACCGACACCAGACCATCTCCTCCCTGCTCACTATGTAAAGTAACATCAGGTCTGACTTTGGAAGGACACCAGAGACCTTATTTTGACCAGAGACAGGGGTTATGGGTCATCCTCATCTGTTACCATGTGAAAGGTCAGGTCATGTGATATGCAGGTGTGTGGGTTACAGGTGAGCTTACCATGTAGAAGGCCTCCTCAAACACCAGCAGCGGTCCAGAGAAGCCGATCACCAGCAGAGGCTGAGCACCCAACACACTGAACACGATGCCCTGCATCGCCGTGGCAACGATCAGCTCCGACACACCAATCAGACCCTCTGTTTTCTCACCTGTGACACAGGAAGAGAGAACGTAGCTGTAAAGTCATGTTCACACCAAACACCAAGCAAAATTCAGCCTTGAATTTCTATGATCTCTGATCAGTCTCTGGTTTCTCCACATAGTCTGGTCTGGTCTCTGGACTAATGTAAGCTACAATCGTAGCCCTTTGGGGGACCACAGACAGTCTCTATTTTGACATTTGATTTGAAACCTTCACAGTTAAAAATATATGAAAACAAAATCAATGCCATATTTGAGAATCCAGGCACCCTTTGCTTCAATTGACTTCTAGCGACTCTGCAGTCCGTACTCACCCAGAAGTCCACCAAAGGTGATAGCAGGTGACAGCGCAGCGAAATAGATGAAGACGATGGCCGCCATGCATTGGGGATTCAGAGCATCTCGAATGTCGCTGAGGTATTGAGGGTAGCGCCGAGTCACGTCCTTGACCAGACCTCCGAACAGACGGCCTGACCGCCTGAGGGGCTCGTCACCAGGTTTAGAGGGAACGAGGGAGTCTAGTAGGCAAGAAGGAGCTCTGTTACTGTCTGACCAGTGGATGGACATCACAACACCAACACTGGGATCAGACAGGATCTCTATAGACCTCCACCAAGGCTGTTTTCGATCATTTAAAAAGAATCTGCATATCTGTCCCGTGTTTAGGATCTGCTCCAAGGTCCAGCAGTTATTCTGAAATCCTCCTGACCAACAGACGTGAGAGAAATATTCACCGCTCTGCTGACGACACACTACTTTACCTCTCAGAGTAGACTTCTGCTACATTAAGGCTCAAACTTCAGTAAAATGCTCAACTTATCCAGCAGAAGTTAATAAACTTTTGCAAAGATAATTCAGTGACGTACCAAGGTTCAGAGACTGTGACGGGGATGTTGCACTCAATTTCAAATACCCCAAAATACCGATGAGAGTTTCCTGTTCAACTTCTGGTGGCCAGAAGGTCTAAGATGGTACATGGACCTGCGTTTATGTAGCGCTTTGCTAGCTTAATAGCTACTACATTCACTCACTTTTACTTGTTCACACACACACATTCATTCACACGCCGATGGCGCAGCATTTGGGGCCATTGGGGTTCAGTATCTTGCCCAAGGAAACCTCGGCATGCAGACTGGAGGAGCGGGACTCCAACCATGACCCGCTCTACCTCTGAGCCACCGCCGCCACAGATGCTGTTCTTGTTATTGTGGTTTAGGACTAAATTCCAAACTCTCTCCTTCCTGTTACGCTGGATTCTGCTGACTTGGACCAGATGAACCCGACTACAGGTGTGGCAGTCTGATCTAATAAAGACTAGAAAGGTTAACAAGGTCTCCTGAGGATAACCCACCACCCTGCTGGTGGACGCCGCTCTGTTTCTCCTGCAGCTTGATGCTCTCCTCCTCCCTCTTTCGGAGCATTTCTCGTTGGAAGCGAGCGACCCAGTGGAGCAGCTCTTCGCCGCCGACGTCGGAAGGAGGGAGGACGATGCTGCAGTCCAGAAACTGGTTGATGGCTGTCAGCAGGTCTTGGCGGTCGTCGGCCTGGTACGCTGCCTCGTGGAAGTGCTGAGGGAGGAGACCGACAGGAGAGAACAGCAGCGTCAGCACCGAGCGCCGTCTGGTCATAGATGTGGAGCATCGACCCCGCGGGGACTCGCCTTGTCTGACATGAGCGTGGAGATAGAGCGTCCGATCTGGTGGTAGTCGATGTTGGCGGCGGGCGGACCCAGCAGCAGGAAGAGGAACCTCACAGGGACAGGAACCTCCAGGACGGACTCCAGCAGGACGGCTTCCTGCAGCCGCACAAACGCCATGGAGGGTTGCTCCAGGAAGCCCACGCTGCCTGCAGACGCCACAGAGGGAAGCAGTAAACCCAGAGAACATGAAGCAAGGTATCAAGTCCAATGTGATGCGTACCGACAAGGACGACGGTGGCCTCGGCTCTCTCCGGGATCTTCTCCATCAGCTTCACTTCATGTTTGGACCTGGAGTGACTGGTGGGCGGGGCTTCTTTCTGAACACACTCACAAACACATATATAGACCCATCTTAGTAAACAACAGAACAAAGACTCGATCCGCTGATTGGCTCCCGGCGGCACCTCAGATCAGAACACGCTATGTCACCTCTGCTGGTCACATGACCCTTCAAAACAGGACACACTTTAGATGATCACGTTTCTTTTCACCTTGTTCTTCTCTCCATCAGCCTCTCTCTGATTATTCATGATGATGGAGGGCTCTGATTGGCCGTTGTGTCTGTCCATCAGGTTGGCCATGTTGGCTGCAGAGATGTTCTTACTGAACAAGCTGTGATCTTTCTCATCACTTGGGTGACTGACACACAAACAATCACACAAATAAACAAACACACAAATATACAAACAAACACAAATAAACAAACAAAGTTAACAAACATTTCTGAACGAAAGGTTGGTGGTGTTGGATGGATGGATGATTAGATGGATGGATGGATGGATGGATGGATGGATGAATTGATGGATGAATTGATGGATGGATGATTAGATGGATGAATAGATGAATTGATGGATGGATGATTAAATGAATGAATAGATGGATGGATGATGGATGGATGGATGAATAGACGGATGGATGATTAGATGGATGGATGGATGATGGATGGATGGATGGATGATTAGATGGATGGATGGATGATGGATGGATGGATGAATTGATGGATGGATGATTAGATGGATGAATAGATGAATTGATGGTTGGATGATTAAATGAATGAATAGATGGATGGATGGATGGATGGATGGATGATTAGATGGATGAATAGATGGATGGATGGATGGATGGATGGATGATTAGATGGATGGATAGATGGATGGATGGCTGGATGGATGATTAGATGGATGGATGATTAGATGGGTGAATAGATGAATTGATGGATGGATGATTAGATGGATGAATAGGTGGATGGATGATTAGATGGATGGAGTAGGTGGATGGATGAACCTGTGTCGGAGCAGCAGAGCTCTGAGGACGTTGGCGCGGTCTTCAGGTTTGATCTGGTCTGAGATCACCATCTGCTCCACCACCTGCTGAGCGATCCCCGGCAGAGTCCTCTGCTTCAGGTCCAGGAGTACCGCGCCTGAAGAACGCCATGACATGAATGGATGATTGGATGGATTAATCATTGGATGAATGAATGAATCAGAAGACGGAGTGATAATTTGGGGTGAACCCCTGAATATGTATAGAGAAATGATGGTCAAATGAGGTTGTTTGTACAAATTAATTAAATAATAAAAGAAAAGGACAAACTACATTAATGTGGCTCCGATCTCGTAGTCCGATCACTGCTTCATGTCAGCATTCACCCATTCATACTGATACTACATTGACTTATGTTTCAATATTTGTGTTTTCAGGGGATATTCAAGGTACATTCCTGGCATTTTAGGGGAAGTTTCAACTAAGGGAGTGTTTCTCCACTGGGGGCAGCAGAGAGCCTCCTCACCGTGGGAAATGGTCCTCCGGAGCTCCAGCAGGGAGCGGAAGGACAGGGAGGCGATATGAGGCCTCCCCCAGCGCTCCGTCTCCTCCTCCACCTCCTCCTCAAACTTGATCCATCGCGCTGTTTCTCTCCACTGCAGCTCCTGGTTCCTGTCAATCACCAGCTCGTTCAGCTCCACGAACACCTGGACCCACACAAAAACGGGACTTCGTCACTTATGAAGACATGAACATTCATCACCACTTTAACCGCAAACCTGAGCTACAAGGCAGCTCCCTCCACCAATAAACCAGACCAGACCAGGCTAGACTAGATCAAACCAGACCAGACCAGGCTAGACTACATCAAACCTGACCAAACCAGGCTAGTCTAGACCAAACCAGGCCAGACCAGACCAGGTTAGACTAGATCAAACCTGACAAAATCAGGCTAGTCTAGACCACAGACCAAACCAGGCTAGACTAGATCAAACCAGACCAGACCAGGCTACACATAACCACATAAACCAGATAAACCACATACACCAGATAAACCAGGCTACACTAGACCAAACAAGACCAGACCAGGCTACACATAACCACATAAACCAGATAAACCACATACACCAGATAAACCACATAAACCACATTCACCAGATAAACCACATAAACCACATTCACCAGATAAACCACATACACCAGATAAACCACATACACCAGATAAAGCCAGATAAACAACATACACCAGTTAAAACCAGACAAACCACATAAACCAGATAAACCACATAAACCAGATAAACCACATACACCAGATAAACCACATACACCAGATAAAACCAGATAAACCAGATAAACCACATACACCAGATAAATCACATACACCAGATAAACCACATACACCAGATAAAACCAAATAAACCACATAAACCAGATACACCAGATAAACAGCATTAATCACATAAAGCAGATGGACGGCCAGTACCTTCGTGTGTCGAGTCCTCGGGTCCAAACCGACCATCCTGAAGACCAAGACCAACTGAGTTGGGAGAGAGACCACCTCTGAGTTTACCTGACCCTACCTGTCTGACGCTACCTGCCTAACTCTACCTGTCTGTCTGATTCTACCTGACTGTCTCTTCTTGTCTGTCTCTACCTGTCTGTCTTTACCTGTCTGTCTGACTCTACCTGACTGTCTCTTCTTGTCTGTCTCTACCTGTCTGTCTGTCCCTACCTGTCTGTCTCTACCTGAGTGTCTCTACCTGTGTGGTTTCTCTCTCATTAAGTCCAGTTGGTCACAATCCCACCAGGATTATCGTCTCAGTCTCGTCTTTCCTTCCTGTCAGCCTCATCTTGGACATTCCTATTGTTATTGTCGTTCCTTTATGTGGATCTGTTCCTGTTCACACCAGACCTGAACCAGCATCTGATGAACCTTAAACCTCTTTCAGCTCTATAGACACTTTTACAGCCACGTCGTCATTAATATTCATCATCGTTAGTGTGATTATGTCCAGTTAGAAGCTTTAAACACTGAATTCAAACTGCAGCTTGTTACGTGTTCATATGTCAGGACCAGGATCAGGACCAGGACCAAGACAGTGTTTCAGTTGAACCAGTGACCATGTTAACTGGTGACTCTAAGCTCTAAGCTGGTAACTTCAGTACTAACACTCGACATAGATAATAAACATTTAAAATAGATTGACGGCCTGTACGAGGACTCCGACATGTTGTGTTTGTGTGCGAGTCACCAGATAACACAGTCACTGGTTGGACCTGAACACTGGGGGTGTTATTAAGGCAGTGGAGGTAGCAAGCTAGCTAGCTACCTAACTAACTAGCTAAATAGCCAGACATCTGTCTCCAGAGCTGCATCCTCTCACTGCCTGGTGAGCTGTGACAGTCTTTTACAGCCTCACCGATGTGTGTCATCACCATGACAACCAACAACAACCACCGTTTCCTGTTGTACTTTTGTTACATGATGACAGTCCGGTTCTGCTTCTATGATGTGTTAGCGTCTGTTATTATGGGAGCATCACCTCATGAGGCGTCCGGTCCGGCTGCAGGTGTGACTGAGTCCGGCTGCTGGTCTGGTCTTTGGTGACGTGGACTATCGGCCCTCTGGAGCTCCGCCTCACTAGGTGACGCCGCACTGCTGGAACGTCGTCCAATCGGTGACCTGAGGGGGCGGGGCATGAGTGTGGGATGGGGTCAGAGGGTAAAACCTGATTTACACAAGCGCACACACACACACACATACACACACACACACACACACACTGTGGTCTCAAGGGAACTTTCTGCTGTCTAACAGAGTTTCAGGCTTGACTGATCTTCTGTAAGACGAGATGTGAACTTTGAATTATCCAATCAGCTCCAACACACACACACACACACACACAAACACACACACACACACACAGGTGTGCATTAATCAGCAGGTGAGTTTCAGGTTTTGGGAAAAATTAGATTTTCTCTGAAACTACATCATTTCTTGTTTTCCTGGAAATAATCAACACATAAAGCCAATCACATTCCAGCAGTGAAGGTCTGCTGACCAGCGTCGGTGTCATCTGGTGATCAATGAAGCTGAAAGTAGAAAACCACTGCAGAAAACAGATCAACCTGGAAGTGTTGCATCGAATTCCACATATTTATTTTTAAGTTGACTTTACTTCATAATTTGAAGGAATTTTGGTTTAGATACTTTTACTACTACTACTACTAATTTAACCACATTTAGATAATTGTACTACTACTACTTTAACTACATTTAGATACTTTTACTACTACTACTTTAATTACATTTAGATAATTTTACTACTACTACTTTAATTACATTTTGAACTTAAAACACTGACAAGGAGCAGTTTTCTTCAGAATGAGTATTTTCCTTTTACTTGTACACAGTAGTTGAATATAACTATTAGTACATTTACTCGAGTACGGTAGCTCACGTTGGACGTTTGAATCAACTCATTTGATGAAAAGGTTTCCACTTGTGTTGTGATGAATGAAGTTTTCTTCAGGATTTGCTACTTTTAAAAGTCCGACTTTTACTTGAACATCTGCTGTTTGAATCGGTTTCTAGTGCAGATAAGTAGAAACAGGTGAGTACTCACTGAGATCAGCCTTCAGTCTGGCAAACAACACACATGAAATATGTTCATGGGAGAGATCAACAGAGTCCTCCAAGATCCGGACCAGAGCCAGGACCAGAACCACAGACAGTAACAATAGATAGAGGCAGTGGGCTCAGCGCGTTGGAGGACCGCATTGTGTTCAGGTCACATGATGAAGATCAAGAAATGACAGAAAGCTCTTTCATGTTGGAAAACATTCCTTTACGTTGTCACTAAAAGTGCCCCAGGGCATGCTGGGAGAGGCTCCAGTCCACCACGAGAGTCTGCAGCTTGAACTGACAATGGCAATGCTAGCATGCTAATGTTTACCAGGTTCCCATCTTAGCTTAGCAAGTTAGCATGACAAGAGGTAATTATGAGTAAACAGAGCAAAGGCTGATGGGATTGTCTGTAGTCATAGTTTGAAGCTTTGTAGTTATTGTCCAAGTGTCCTGGTTCGTCTGATTCCGCAGGACCGTGAACGCAGCACAACCGTGAACGCAGGGCGACCGTGAACGCAGGGCGACCGTGAATGCAGCACGACCATGAATGCAGCACGACCATGAATGCAGCACGACCGTGAACGCAGCAAGACCGTGAACGCAGGGCGACCGTGAATGCAGCACGACCATGAATGCAGCACGACCGTGGACACAGCTTTCATGTTTTGTCTTTCAGCGTTATGGGGTTATAATATCTATAATATCTATTATATCTATAATTATCATAATCGTGGTCTAAACATGACATTTTTAAGTTAGAAACCATCAATCCATCATGATGTCGTTGGGGGAGGGGCAGGATGTTGTTAGGGGAGGGGCACGAACCCACATCTGGTAGCGTTTACTGACTGGAGAATAAACGCAGCAGTAAAGAGGAATAGAAGGTGTGAAGCAGTCTACTGACTCTTGATGCCGTCCAGGTCCACAGACATCAGCGTCTCAGCCTCGTCAGCGTCGTCAACAGCAACGCTCGTCATGATGCTACCAGGTGACAGGCCGTTGCGATTGGACAAGCTGGCTGGTGCGTCACTGTGAATGGGTGGAGTTAGACATCTGTATACATCCTGTATCTGATACCAGTACGTGACTCACCTGGTGGGCGTAGTCATCTGCCCCTCCTTTCCCTCAGTCTGGTTGGAGGACTCCTCGCCGTCCTCTTCCTCCTGGTCTTCTTCTATGGTAGCTGCAGTGTTAGGGGCGGAGCTCCGCCTCCCCTCCTTCCTCCCATCATTGGTCCTCTTTGGTGGCTTGGACAGCGATTGATGGACGTGGAGAGAAAAATGACGGTGATCTGCAGGAAGATTACACTTGACTGTTATTACAATAGAAGATCTGGTCCACGTTGATCTGGTCCACGTTGATCTGGTCCACTGTAAAAAGTGGGCAGGACTTGTCCCTCCCTCATTCAAGTCCTACCTTCAAAGTCCTGCTCGTCGTATGCTCGGCGTTTCTCCGGCGGGCTGCGAGCTGCAGGACTCAGGATCTGCTGAAACCCCTGAACATCAAAGGCCCTGTTCAGGTCCTCCTCATCTTCATCACTACTGCAACATGGAGGAGGAGGCTGAGAGTGGAGGAGGAAAGAGATATGAAGCTATGAACCTTTAGGTCCAACTAAGTTCCTGAATAAAGGTTTTACACCCATTCTTAATGGTTCTTAATGGTTTCAAAAGAGTCTGGCAGGTTTTTATATAGACGGGCCCACAAAGGTTCATGTTAAGTTCCCAAAAACCCTACGTGTCCCTAAATGCCCCCTGCTGATGTGGGTCCCTGAATGCCCCGTGCTCATGTGGGTCCCTGAACGCCCCATGCTGATGTGGGTCCCTGACCGCCCTGTGCTGATGTGGGTCCCTGATTATATCATATTAATGACATCACAGCCTGTTGTTACCATGGTAATAAGACTTGTGATGAACTTACAGCAGACGGACTGATGTCGTCTCCAGGACCCAGATGGCTCTGATGACGGCTCATGGCTCCTTCAGGGGTCAAAGGTCAGAGTGTGTGTGTGTGATGTTCAGCAGATGAGTTCAGGGAACAGAACCTGAAAGAGGAAACACCGGAGCTTACCAACGGAAACCAGGCGTCAGTGCTATGCTACATCAGTGCTACGCTACATCAGTGCTATGCTACGTCAGTGCGTCAGTGAGTGTGAGAGAGAGTGAGTGAGAGAGAGTCAGAGAGTGAGTGTGAGTAAGTGTAAGTGTGAGTGAGTGAGTGTGAGTGAGTAAGTGTGAGTGAGTGAGTGAGTGAGTGAGTGTGAGTGAGTGAGTGAGAGTGGGTAAGTGTGAGTGAGTGTGAGTAAGTGTGAGTGAGTAAGTGTGAGTGAGTGAGAGTGGGTAAGTGTGAGTGAGTGTGAGTAAATGTGAGTGAGTAAGTGTGAGTGAGTGAGTGAGAGTGGGTAAGTGTGAGTGAGTGTAAGTGTGAGTGAGTAAGTGTGAGTAAGTGTGAGTGAGTAAGTGTGAGTGAGTGAGGGTGAGTGAGTAAGTGTGAGTGAGTAAGTGTGAGTGAGTGTGAGTGAGTAGAGTAAGTGTGAGTGAGTGTGAGTGAGTGAGTGTGAGTGAGTAAGTGTGAGTGAGTGAGTGTGAGTGAGTGAGTGTGTGTGTGTGAGTGAGTAAGTGTGAGTGAGTAGAGTAAGTGTGAGTGAGTGTGAGTGAGTAAGTGTGAGTGAGTGTGTGTGAGTAAGTGTGACTAAGTGTGAGTGAGTGAGGGTGAGTATGTGTGAGTGAGTGAGTGTGAGTAAGTGTGAGTGAGTGAGGGTGAGTGAGTGAGGGTGAGTGAGTAAGTGAGTAAGTGTGAGTGAGTGAGTAAGTAAGTGTGAGTGAGTGAGTGTGAGTAAGTGTGAGTGAGTAAGTGTGAGTGAGTAAATGTAAGTGAGGGTGAGTGAATAAGTGTGATTGAGTAAGTGTGAGTGAGTGAGTGAGAGTGGGTGTGAGTGAGTAGAGTAAGTGTGAGTGAGTGAGTGAGTGAGTGAGTGAGTGAGTGAGTGCGTGCGAGTGAGTAAGTGTGAGCTGGACGAGACAGGAATTTGTTTCAGAGTTCAGATTTACATTTAAGTTTACTCATTTTAATTTCTCTTCACCTGTTGACCACAAATTATCTTTGCATTTAACTCGGGCACTACTTTATGTCTCAGTGTTCTACATATTTAATGAGCGCTGCTCCTCTGGACCTGTTGATAATAAATGAATAAATAAATAAATAACAGTGACCTTGTCGTGTGTGGAGGTCAGAGGTCAAACCAACCAGAAATGGCTGCTTCTGTTGAAGTAACAGATAAAGTTTAAAAGACACAACATCCTAATGCAGAGAAACAACTGATCTGAGTCCTGTATGTGTGTGTGTGTGTGTGTGTATGTGTGTGTGTGTGAAACAGGAAGAGAGTTGGAGCCTACCTCAGCGTCCTCACAGCTCTGAAAGCGAGGAATTATAATGCAAAGACTGAAACCAACAGGGAGAGAGAACAGAGAGAGGGAGACGGGGGGACGGGGGGGTACAGGGGGACGGGGGGGGGGGGGGTACAGGGGGAGACGGGGGGGGGGGGGAGGAAGTGAGAAGAATGATGAGATGAAACGAGGAGAACGAGAAGAAACGGATGGAGAGAGAGAAGAAAAGGTCTAATTCTCTCTACAGAAACCTGATCGGCTGGAGGTCACCATGGCAACCAAACTGTCAGTCACAGTTAGGAACCGCCCCCTGGCTGACACATACACACACACGCACACACACACACTGTTGGTTTGGCCTGATGTCACTGACCCTCTACATCATCACTCACCTGACGACATCATTAATGTGTGACTTTAGAATCTCGTAGTGCGCGCCCCATTTAAACCTGGTTTAAATCTAAAACTGGTTTTACCTGCGATGGTTCGAAGACGCTGTCGTAGATCCTTCAAAAAGCAGTCAGTTACAGTATTTATCATGAATACACAGTGTGAACCCCGCAGGAGTTTGTGTGTGGTTGTACCTGGTCGATGTGTCCGTCGTCGTCCAGCAGAGACACAGAAACACACTGCAGCTTCTTTTATACCACATCATCTCTCCGTGTGTGTGTGTGTGTGTGTGTGAATAATTAGCAAAACAACAATTAACCTCATACTTTCAGCTTCTCCTCGATGTGTGTGTGTGTGTGTGTGTTTCCTCTCGTTCTCATGACATCAGTTAATCTAAAGAAACTTCTGCTTCTCTCACGTGTGTGTGTGTTCCTGTGTGTGCTACATAGAGAGGACTAAGAAAATATTTCACTGCCTATTACATATCATATAAGATTGTGTTGCATATTAAACCGGGCCAATAATAATAATGGTTAGAAGATCTTTGTAACGATGTATGCAAACAATGCTACGTCATTAAAATAATAACTTGACAGATTCATATATTTATGGACATTTTAATTCTATGTCGGCATTTCACAACATAACATTTAAACAGGAAGATTTATATTTGCTTATTATCGGCTGTATTCATGTTAATATGTATTTTGGGACATAATTTCGGAGACCCCTGCAGAAACTCTGCGGACCCCCGAGAGGTCGCGGACCCCCTGTTGAAGACCTCTGTTCTAACCAACGCAGTGAGGACGGTCCTCACTGGCCTGTTTGAGGGTCAGACTCTGAGTGGGACCAGGTTTAGTTCAGGGTTGGTGGTTCTGAAGGTCCTTACATAGATATAAAAGCAAATGTGTGTGTGTGTGTGTGTGTGTGTGTTTTGGATTTGTGGATTTGTGTTTGGGTTTTCTATTGTTTGTTTACTGTCATCACTGTGCTTTTATTCTGACATGTTCAGTAAACACATCAGGAAGTTCACCTGCATCACCTTCTGTGGGAACTTGCAGAAACCACACACATACACGCACACACACGCACACACACACGCGCATGCACGCACACGCACGCACACATGCACACACATGCACTCTGAAGAGTTCGTCCTCTGGAGAACATATATTTTTAACTGAACAGAGGGTCCACAAGGGTCACATGGACTGGGTCCGCCAGGACTGGGTCCACCAGGACTGGGTCTGGAGTTTCTCAGAACCCTCTCTGTCCACTGACACACTGAGAACCAATCACTGCGCCACCTCGTCCTCCTTCCTCTTCTGGTCCCTTCTCTTCTTCACCTCCTTCATTCCCTCCTGGATCTGGTCCATGGCCTCCTTGTCTCCAGCTTGCAGAGCCAGACTCAGAGCCTCCTGGTAGAACCGCACCGAGTCCTCCAGCTGGCCTGGCGGACCACAGACAGGTAGCTAGTGAGTTAGGTAGCTAGTTAGCGAGGTATCTACTTAGCTAGGTAGCTAGTTTGCTAGGTATCTACTTAGCTACGTAGATAGTGAGATCGGTACCTTGTTAGATGGGTAGCTAGTTTGGTATCTCGGTAACTAGTAAACTAGTTATCTAGGTAGCTAGTAAACATAATAAACATACTTCTTATGGAAGAACCTTTACACTGGTCGCTACGGCAACAGTACACATAACAATGTGCTGCTGCTATGACCCCTCTGTGCTATGATCTTTATGTGCTATGACCTTTACGTGCTATGACCTCTATCAGCTATGACCTCTATGTGCTAAGACCTCTACGTGCTATGACCCCTCTGTGCTATGACCTCTATGTGCTATAACCCCTCTGTGCTATGACCTCTATGTGCTATGACCTCTACATGCTATGACCTCTCCTGACCTTTGTGAAGCAGAATTCCAGCCAGGTTTCCCAGCAGCACATGCTGGTCTGGGTGTCCAGCGGAGCGGCTCAGATCCACGGCCTGCTGGACCAGCACTAGGGCATCGTCATGGCGACCCTGTAGATCCAGGATGGTGGCCAGGTCACTCATCAGCACCAGAGTCTGAAAGGGGACGCCGGTTCAGGTTCAGGTTTAACAAGAATATGTCTACCTGTCGTCCTGCCTGTATGTGTGTATACCTGTCGTCCTACCTGTGGGTGAGTGTCTCCCTGCTCCTGGCGGCAGATGTCCAGGGCGGTCTGGTAGTCTTGTCCCGCCTGGTTCAGGTGCAGCCTTGACGCTCGGTATCGAGCCCGCGAGTCCAGACTGAGACCCAGCAGCAGACGGGTCTCCTTCCTGAGAGCCTCCTGCTCCTCTGGAGACGACGACAACAACAACAACGTCAACAAAGACCTAAGGGGTTGTAGAAGAAAATGTGTTACCTTCCAATTTGTTTTGTTTAAATATTACTTCCTCTCGGGAACCTCAAATGTCTTGCTGAGCTGCATTCGTTGTATGTAAGCCTTGTCATGTTAATGATGAGACCCTCTGATCTGTCCCCCTTCCTGGACCGTCTCCGAAACACCTTCATCCCACATACTTGATCAAGGCCTTCATGAATGGCCCCTGTTGTGACACTATCTAGCAAGAACCCAGCTGTTCCGAGGAAGTCACACCTTTATGTTGTCTCAGGACGTCTCTTGCCCAGGGTGAAACGCGTATTGAATCTATGTAAATCCACTGTTTAGACCTGCCCCTTTGGTTCTGTATAAGTTGTCTCTTGCCTCACATCAGGGCAGATTGGGCTGTGTGGCAACCGCGACATTGTCTTTTCTCCACTGTCAGTGATTAAACCTCATTTGAACCAGCCACTGAATTGGACCTGAAGAGTTTTCTTCAACAATATGGCGTTGTCGGCATCTCGCTAACCCTGGGCTAGAGGACGTCTGGACTGGATGGAGTCATTCTGAATATTAGCAATCGGCGCCAAAATTAAAAGGGTAAGGAAGCCTCTTGTAAAATTCCTAACTTTTGCTGATATTCACAATGCCCTGTCTCAAGTCCGGATCTTCCATAGACCCAGGTAACGCGATTTAAATTTTCAAATAGCAGCAGTTGACTGCAGGCTGTTCTGGTGAGTTTTAAGAAAAACAAAGGCCTTATGTAGTATAATAACAGATTGCATAGTGGAATTCTCTATCACCTTATGGGTTTGAGTTTTTCTCGGTGTAACAGATTATTATATGAGGTGGATGGTATTGTTATGGAGTAACCAGGCTTCCATACATATTGTCATAATTCCTATTGGTAGCATAATGACAGTTTGCATGATGGAATACTCCCTGACCTTATGGGTCTGAGTGTTTTTTTTATGTGAGAGATTGTTATGTGAGGTAGACAATTTTAGTGGAGTGAATCAGTCTGACATTATATTGTCATAATTCCTAAACTTGGTAGCATAATGACAGTTTGCATTGTGAAATTCTCCCTGACCTCATGAGTCTGAGAGTTTCTCTATGTGAGAGATTGTTATGTGAGGTCGACGATATTTCAGTGGGGTAGCCAGTCCGCCACTCATATTGTTTTAAATCCTATTGGTAGCATAATGACAGTTTGCATTGTGAAATTCTCCCTGACCTCATGGGTCTGAGAGTTTCTCTATGTGAGAGATTGTTATGTGAGGTCGACGATATTTCAGTGGGGTAGCCAGTCCGCCACTCATATTGTTTTAAATCCTATTGGTAGCATAATGACAGTTTGCATTGTGAAATTCTCCCTGACCTCATGGGTCTGAGAGTTTCTCTATGTGAGAGATTGTTATGTGAGGTCGACGATATTTCAGTGGGGTAGCCAGTCCGCCACTCATATTGTTTTAAATCCTATTGGTAGCATAATGACAGTTTGCATTGTGAAATTCTCCCTGACCTTATGGGTCTGAGTGTTTCTCTATGTGAGAGATTGTTATGTGAGGTTGACGATATTTCAGTGGGGTAGCCAGTCCGCCACTCATATTGTTTTAAATCCTATTGGTAGCATAATGACAGTTTGCATTGTGAAATTGTCCCTGACCTTATGGGTCTGAGTGTTTCTCTATGTGAGAGATTGTTATGTGAGGTTGACGATATCTAAGTGGGGTAGCCAGTCCGCCACTCATGTCATCGTAATTCCTACTTGGAAATGTAATGACGATTTGCATGGTGAAACTCTCTGTAATCTTATGGATTTCAGTGGTTCTCTTGGTAAAAGATTGTTATATTGAATGAATGACATGTGTTTAACCGGTTTAAAAGTTGTATGAGCTCATTGTAACATCTTGTTTTTTTCAATGTTGTGTGTTTGTGTTTTGCTGTGATTTAAGGCCCGCTGCGGCCATAAATATGTTGTTTTCTTACTATAAGAAAGTATTGCTAGAATTAAGTAGTTGTTCAGGAGGTTACAATCGAACACAACATTCCAGCTCTAGTTCCTTATCCGTTAGTTAATAGCCTCTTGATCACTGTGATTCACGACTGCTGTTTTGCGATAAACCACGTGGCTAAGAGCACTTTAATTTAATTTTTTTTTTTTTCCTTCACTGTGTAGTATCTCTTCTTTAGCTAGTTGGGTTGTGTGTCTGTTTTGATTCATTTTTCCCAACCTACTTTAGTTTTCTTTTAAATACATTATATTCTATTTTTTCTTTCTTTTATTTTCTTGTTACTAAAGACTGTTAGTAACTTGCCCTTTATCCCTTCTCTAGCTAGTTGGGTTGTCCCTCTGTTTTAATTAGTTTCCCCCTCCCTGCCTTTTGTTATTTACTTTTTTGTTCCTTACTGTAGTTAAACTGTTTAGCCTGTTGGTTTGTTTATTTTATTTTATTTTATTTTAATTTACTTCACCCTACCTACCTTTTATCATTTGTAAATATTTTTTGTTTTTCAATTTTATAATTTCTAGTCTCTCATAACTTATACTGTACCTTATCCTTCTGGTATTATCATTTCGTTTGAGCCGGTTGTTTCTGTATTCATTAATTTGCCCCGTTTTATTCTTTTTTATTATTATTCTTTTTTTACAAATGTTTTTCCCAATTTCTTAAATATTATTATTAATTTTCTTGTTAATCATTTTATAATACTTTATTTTTTGATTCAAGTTAAATTTTTATTTTATTTTATTATTTCTCTATCATTCTATTTTTCTTTTTGTTTTTGTTGTTGTATTATTATTTTATTTTATCTTTATTTTAATTTTTTTATTTGTTATTTCTATTTGTCATTTAGTTATTTTTGCATTTATTTGATTTCCAAGATGGGTAAAACCCAAAGCAAACAATGGGTTCCTGAGAGAGGGACCCTTGCATGGTACATGTATGTGAATGTCGGAAGTGAGTGTGTTGAAAGTGTGCCAGACTGGTTTGAATGGACACAAGGGACAGATAAATGTTTTCCATTAGAAGGATCACTCGACAAGAGCATATTAGAAGCTTTAAAAAAGATATTGACTGATAAAGAAAGGGATAGAAAACTTAAAAAGAAGGTAAACTGGCTGAATTACATGGCTTGGTGTGAGGAAGGCGAACGAAGGAACACAGCCAGCAAACTAGCCAGTTTGAAGAATACTTTTGAAAAACAAATGCAGAAAGATACCAGTACTATGATGGTTGCAAAGACTGATAAGAAAAGTGATAAAACCAGAAAAGACGCGCATCAAAAACAAAAAAGAGTGGACACATCCTATCCACATTTGCCAACCACTCACAGTGACAGTGATGATGATGACTTTTCTCCCCCCCCGTATGCTCCGTCACCTAATGCAAATGAACAATCAGTTCAAATAGATTCACCCCCTGTGCAAGCTAGTGCACCAGGTAACAATATGCAGCACGAACCCCATACCTCTGCATATCCAGACAGCACGACAACTAGCTCTAGAATAACACGTTCACGAACTGATAACAATACTTGCAATGCAGGAAATACAAAGACTCAAATGCCAATGAGACAAGTAGCAACTACCACAGGTACCACCGAGGTTTACAGGCCATGGTCTCCTAGTGATCTGGCATCTTTAGTTGCTAGTTTCCCTGTCCTTAAGAATGACCCTGACAAATTTGTTCAAAAACTGAAACAAATAGTGATTTGTTATAAACCTACAGCAGCCGATATCTGTCAACTGCTCTCCGCTGTACTGGATAATCAATGGCCCTCCATCAAGAGTAAGGTTAGTTGGCCACAGACTCTTCCAACTGACCAAACCGAAGCTGATCATGTATTTGATCAGCTGTACTCAACATTATTAAACATCTCCCCACCGATAGTCAACTGGAAAAGAATTAATCAATGTAAACAGAATGAAAAAGAATTGCCTCAAGAATATCAACTGCGTTTGACAGAGGAATTCAAAAGACACTCAGGTTTAAAGCCAGATCAGTGGACTACGCTTTTTGTTTGTTATTACGTAAATGGATTGTTGCCTAGCATATCTGAATCTTTGAAACAGTTGTGTGTGTCATGGGAAGGGAAAGAAATGTCAGAAATTAGCCTGACAGCTGAACATTTGCATCGCCAAATGAAGGAGAAAGAAACTAAAACAGCCCAAACGCTGTTAGCAGTTCAAATCAGAGCTTATGAGAAAATGGCAGACAAAACAGACAACAATCTTAAGAGACCAATGCAACACAGAAGAGTTAAACAGAACAAACAACCATTTCGACAATATCCAAATCCTGATTTCACCAAACCATGCAACGGTTGTGGACGATTGGGACATTGGATAAGAAACTGTCCTAATCAACAACAGCAACTTGCAATACAATCGCCTGAGACTGCCTCCTGGACAGTTGCCAGGCCTTTCCCTAACAACCAATAGGGGTGGCCAAGGGACACATCATCTCAAATGCTTCAACGTCTCACAAAAAATGTTAATGACGAGCCCATGCTTACTTTATCTGTAAATGGAAAACCTGTTAACTTTCTTGTCGACAGCGGTGCTTCGATGTCAGCCATCAATCCTAAAGACCTGCCCTCTGTTAAATTGTCTTCTGAAGTTGTTAACACAGTAGGTGTCTCCGGTATCACTAAACAAAACCCAGTAAGTATTCCAATGACAGTGGAATTAGGCCCCCTATCTGGAGAACATGCTTTTCTAATGGCTACTGATACCCCTCTGAACTTACTGGGTCGTGATTTATTATGTCAATTTGGCTGCACCATTAAATGCACCCCTGATGGGGTATATATTGATGTACCTGATGCTAACGTTAATACTGTGTTTTCTATGCTACAACAGGTTTCCCGATCAGTGAGCTACGCTTGGCAGTTGCCCTCTCCTCAACTTTCTTTAAAACTTCAAACAATATATGACCATATAACCAAACAACCCACTTCTCCTTTCCTTTCTTGGCTGATTTCTGAAATATCTGACTCTTTGCTCTGGTTCCCCTCACTCCATTGTCTAGCTCATCACGATGCAGTTCCAAATTCTGCGTATACTCAAAAAGCAGAGCAAGATGAAGGAGCAACCTCCCTCTTGCATGTTAATAATATATATTTTGGTCATGCTGGAATTGCACTTGATGTAAAACTATCTCTCACTCAACAACCTATGTTTCAGAAGGATGACGGTGTCCCCCACATTGCAGTAGCTACCGCTAAAAACTGCGACACCTTGGAGCTGGGCAAGATGGTAAAGTTATTCCAATGTTGTAATGACAAAACATTTTGTGATACTGTAGCCAGTTACCCACTGTACAAGGTTGGCTCTTTGGGGTACATCCTGTGTGTCTCTTTTGACCCACAACCTGTTATCTTCTCAGCCCTTTCGCAGACAGAACCACACCAAGCCCCCCAGCCTATTTCTCCATCCACAACCTCCTCCCATCTTCTCTCCCAGATCCCTCCTACTTTGTGGTCCTCACACCCTAATGATGTGGGACTGATTCGTTCTGCTTCTAGTGTAAAAATTAATGTCAACCCAGATAAACCACTCCCAAAGAAACGCCAGTATCCCCTTAAACCCGACGCAGAACTTGGAATTGCACCTGTGATAGAGTCCCTGTTAGAACAAGGTATAATAATATCTACCTCCAGCCCCTGTAACACTCCCATCTTGCCCATACCAAAACCAAATAAGACAAGTTGGCGTTTTGTACAGGACCTCAGAGCAGTTAATGACTGTGTTAACCCTATTTTTCCTGTAGTTCCCAACCCAACCACCATCCTCTCCTCCATTCCTCCTACAACTACCCACTACACAGTGGTGGATCTCTGTTCTGCATTTTTCTCTATCCCTGTTCATCCCGAGTCCCAGTACCTTTTTGCTTTCAGTTACAAGGGCCAACAGTATACCTGGACGAGGCTCCCACAAGGCTACACAGAAAGCCCCACCCTCTATTCCAGGGCTTTGAAACAGGACTTGTCAGATGTGGTCTTTCCAGGGGGGAGCACCTTGGTACAATATGTGGATGATCTTTTAGTGGCCTCCCCCTCTGCAGAAGCCTGTGAAATAGACTCTGTGGTACTGTTGAAAGCTCTAGCTAGTAAGGGCCACAAAGCTTCTTTTCCCAAACTTCAATTATGCAAAGACACTGTCACATATTTAGGACACCAATTGACAGGTAATACACGCACTCTCTCACCTAGTCGAGTTACTGCCATCTCCAACATGCCAAAGCCTCTTTCCATTCGACAAATGAAATCGTTTTTAGGAGCCACAGGATACTGCCGCCAATGGATTTCAGATTATGCACTGTTGGCAAGACCACTCCAAGACATTGCCATGCCCTCCTCACCTGAACCTCTACAATGGACTACTGATGCTGAGGACTCTTTTGTACTTTTGAAACAGGCTCTTTGTTCAGCTCCTGCTCTAGGCCTGCCAGATTACACCAAGACATTCTTTTTGTATGTTCATGAAACTTGTGGTTTTGCTCAGTCTGTACTCACTCAGCACCATGGTTCCGGAAAGCGCCCCGTTGCCTACTACAGTATTCAATTGGATCCTGTGGCGCGAGGACTCCCACCTTGCTTAAGAGCAGTAGCTGCCGCTGCATACGCTGTAGAGACTACCTCCTCCATGGTACTGGGATCTCCACTAACACTATTTGTTCCCCACTCTGTCTCCTCTCTTCTCCTCCGCTCTGAAACTCAACACTTTTCCTCCGCTAGACAGACTCGTTATGAGATAGTCCTACTTTCCACACCTAACTTGACGATTGAACGCTGTTCACCCCTTAACCCTGCTTCACTCCTACCTACCCTAATTGATGGTGAACCACACAGCTGTGAAATCTTAGTTAACCATATGCTCACCCCCGCCCTGATCTACTAGACAAACCACTCGCAAATTCTGAGTTGATTTTATTTGTTGATGGCAGCTCATCCCGCTCTCCCACTGGAGAACTTGACTCAGGTTACGCAATCTGTTCCCTATTTGAGACTCTAGAAGCTGCAAAACTCCCCCCCTCATGCTCAGCCCAACAAGCTGAGCTCTTTGCTTTAACTAGAGCCTGCATCTTTGCAAAACATAACTCTGCAACAATTTACACGGATTCTAGATATGCCTTTGGAGTAGTGCATGATTTTGGGACATTATGGAAGCACCGCGGTTTTCTTACCTCTTCTGGTACACCAATTAAAAATGCTAAATTTATTTCTAATCTTTTGGAGGCTGTTTTACTACCTACCAGGCTTGCTGTTGTAAAATGCGAGGCGCACACGGGCGGCTCAGATGATGTGTCCCGGGGAAACGCAAAGGCTGACATTGCAGCAAAGACAGTTGCTGTTTCCTCAAATTCTCTTGTAGTGAAAATGTGTGCTTTAACCACTTCCACTGTACAGCCAGTTCCCGCTCTTCATGACGTGGCTGCCTTACAAGCTGCCACCGACACCTCTGAGCGTGCTGCCTGGTTGTCAGCTGGTTGTGTTCTCATTGATGGACTGTGGCGCTTCTACGACGGCCGCGTAGTGGCCCCACATGCCCTGATTCCTCAACTTGCTCGTGCGGCACACGGTGTGTCACACAGGAGCAAAGGGGGAATGGTTGCTGCAATAAACAGACACTGGTTTGCTCCTGGTATAACAATGATTTGTGAACAATTTTGCCAAAGATGTGTAACATGTCAGCAGCATAATCCAGGAAAACCTATAAAGACAATCCAAGCAGCCCATCCCCCCCCCTGGGGACCTTTTGTAAATATACAAATTGACTTTGTACAAATGCCAAAATGCTGTGGATATGAATATGTTCTTGTGATTGTAGACATGTTTTCAAAATGGACTGAAGCCTTTGCATGCCGGAAAGCAGACGCAAAAACAGTGGCTAAAGTGCTGCTCAAGGACATTGTCTGCCGGTTTGGAATCCCGCACAGCATTAACAGTGACAGAGGCACTCATTTCACCTCCTCTGTCCTGCGAGAACTCTGCAAAGCACTTCAGATAAAACATTGCTTTCATACTCCTTACCATCCTCAATCTGCCGGTGCAGTGGAAAGACAGAATGGAGTACTGAAAAACAAACTTGCAAAAATCTGTGCTGAAACAGGTTTAAAATGGCCTGACGCTCTGCCCATTGCTTTAATGACCATGAGGAGCACAGCCAACAGAAAGACAGGACTGTCACCTCATGAAATTCTAATGGGTAGACCAATGTCAACTCCAACAACTCCCCTTCCCCCACTTTCACGCTTAGAACTTGCCCTGATGGATGAAACTATCATTGACTTTTGCAAGGGACTGTGTTCTTCTGTCAAAGCTCTACATTCACAGGTGATTGCAGCCCAGACGTCTCCTGCTGACGGTGACTGTCACAACCTCCAGCCCGGCGATTTCATCTACGTGAAGCAGTTCAAGAGAAAGAACGCTCTTCAGCCCAGGTGGACCGGTCCGTTTCAAGTTCTACTGACCACCAACACTGCCGTGAAGTGTGAAGGACGTCCCACGTGGATCCACGCTTCACATTGCAAAAAATCAACAGCCCAGCAGGATGACAACCCAGAGCGGGACTCAACCGACCAGATGCCGACGGAGGACACCAATGTTGCTGCTCATGACCGGATTATTGTTCCTGTGGCTCCTTGACATTGCCAGTATGAACCTAGGGGGACAGCAGGTTGCTTTGGAACATCCCCCTCTTAATACTGCAGCTACGGAGCCACCAGAAAGAAGCATACCAGGGACAGCTCATCCCTCCTCAACTGCAGTCTCCAGCCATCGTCAGAAACGGGAAACTGGACCAAATGCAGTCTCCACACACGACCAAATGATTTCCACAAACACCTATATCAACCTGACTAGGATGGTAGCTTATCACAGCTCAAATTCTACCAATTGTTACGTATGTGGATTCATCCCACATAGCACAAATGAAGGCCTCCCCCTGATGGCTCTGCCCATTTCTGACTGTGACACGTGCCATTTACTTCACCTAAATACACAGACATCTTACACCCATGAACTGTGCCCAGTTACACCTGAACTGAGACCTTTACCTTGCAAAACATCCACAAGCAAGTGTCAGACATGCACTGATGTCCCTGCTGCCATCCCTCTTAGGGTAGTTCCACGACCATTAAAGTGGTGCATTAAAGGTACCGGAGTTGGTCATGACATGGGACATTCGAACTGTGACTCGCTGTTTTATCCAATACCAAGAAGTTCTCCCAGAAAATGGACTTCGGACTACAGCCCTTCACCTACAGCTTGTTCGACACTTGACATTAACTTTTCTAGGTTAGCCACAGCGGCTTCTTTTTGTTCCGTCCCAGCTGGAAAAGGGATGTACTGGATATGTGGACAAAAAGCATATGAATATCTTCCTACGGGTTGGAGCGGAGTATGTGGCCTGGGCTACGTAGTCCCAGCAATGCGAGTTGTGAATAAATTGCCTACAATTCCCTCAGGATTAAGGTCAACAAGATCCAAGCGAGATGTGTTAATCACTCATTCACAGACATATTGGAGCCGTCTATTCGGCATGCTTATTCCAAGTTATGGTGTATTGTCTTCCCTGAATCAGATAAGAGATCTTTCCAAACGTATAGAGGATTTAGCTAATACCACTTCCCTAGGTTTGTCTCTCTTATCAAAAGAGCTGGCTGCAACCCGTCTAGTTGCCTTACAGAATAGAGCAGCTTTAGACTATCTTTTAGCATCCCAGGGTGGTACTTGTGCAGTGATTGGTGTTGAATGTTGTACTTATGTGCCAGATTATAATGCTAGCCTTTCTGATGTCATTGCACATGTTAAACACATTGCTGATGAAGTGCACACCAGCGATATTAGTAGCCCTTTTGAATGGTTGGAAACACTCATTGGCCGTTGGGGTACAAATATAGTTCAATATGTTTTTGTTGGTTTAATCTGTTTTATATTTTTTGTTGTTATTTTTTCTTGTATCAGAGCAATGTGTAAAATTATTACAGCTAAGGTGACTACTAAAATGATGATTCAACGAACTACTCACAACGTACCTAAAGAATTATTTCCTGATGTTTTCGATGAATTGTGTAGAATTGATGTATTGTAATTTTCTTACTTCACTTGATTACATTTTCTTGTGTATTTACTGTTGTCCTATAGGACAAAATGGGGAATTGTAGAAGAAAATGTGTTACCTTCCAATTTGTTTTGTTTAAATATTACTTCCTCTCGGGAACCTCAAATGTCTTGCTGAGCTGCATTCGTTGTATGTAAGCCTTGTCATGTTAATGATGAGACCCTCTGATCTGTCCCCCTTCCTGGACCGTCTCCGAAACACCTTCATCCCACATACTTGATCAAGGCCTTCATGAATGGCCCCTGTTGTGACACTATCTAGCAAGAACCCAGCTGTTCCGAGGAAGTCACACCTTTATGTTGTCTCAGGACGTCTCTTGCCCAGGGTGAAACGCGTATTGAATCTATGTAAATCCACTGTTTAGACCTGCCCCTTTGGTTCTGTATAAGTTGTCTCTTGCCTCACATCAGGGCAGATTGGGCTGTGTGGCAACCGCGACATTGTCTTTTCTCCACTGTCAGTGATTAAACCTCATTTGAACCAGCCACTGAATTGGACCTGAAGAGTTTTCTTCAACAGGGTATTCCATCAAACTCGCTAAGCGCAAAGCCGGGCTAATTTCGATAAGCCTCGCTACCTTTAGTGAGAGTTGCGTTCCTTCAACGTGACTTGAGGCACTCTCCGCTAAGTAACCAATTTAACCTGCTCCGGGTCAGGCTAACCATCAGGCTCATTTTCTCGATGATTTGACATTCACGATTCTGGGCTGGCTTTGTATCCCATGAACGCGTAACACATGACAATGTTAACCTGGCTTGAATTAGCCTTAACAAGGCGCAGCGGAAATGCGTTAATGGAATGGGTTTAGCCGCAAATGGAAGTTGGCGTTAGTTCTAACCAGGCTTAACCAGGTAAGCGCCACCTTAATTAGCGAGTTTGGTGGAATACCCCTCTAGTCTGTCTCTCCACATGTACCCATCTGTCTCTCTCCATGTACCCCCATGTACCCGTCTGTCTCTCTACATGTAGATTTGTTTTGTGTCAGCCAGACAGTCATGTCATGTCTCACCTGTCGGCTCCGCTGCAGCTGTTTCCTTCTCTTTCTGTAGTTTGGCCTCCAGAGACTCTGTACAGAACCTGAACCCGTGCTCTGCAAGCTCCGCCCTCAAACACAGACACACACACACACACACACACACACACAGTCAGTCAGTCAGTCGGTCAACTCTCTGACAGGAAGTGAGGCAGGACACTTGAACAGGTCTTACTTGTTCTGTTCTGCATAGATGGTGGCGAGTTTCAGAGACATCTCAATGACAGCATTGTCGTCCTGGAAACGGACAGGAAGTCAGTGAAGACAGAAACAGCTGACTGGAGACACACACACACACACACACACACACACACACTCACACACACACCTGTGGCGTTCCTCCTGATAGCATGAAGCTCATCGCTGCTTTGAAGAGTTTTTCTGCCTGAAGGGACAAAGAGGACAAACGATGATGACGATGATGACCAACTCACCCAGTGCTGTTGCCATGGTGATGAAGGTTATCACACAGTCACAACAAGCTGTGATCGGATGGTACTTACGCTGTCCAGCTGACCCTGAACGTAGGCCAGATTCGCCATCTGAGGAGAATACAGGAAGAGGTCAAAGGTCACACAGCTTCACTAATGAGGAGCTGCAAAGTTCAGGTCAGAGTTTACCAGACTGTAGGTGTAGATGATGGCCTGGTGGTTCTGGGTCTGATGAGCCAGGACGATGGCCTGATGGAGGAAACCAGAGGCGGCCTGGAACTGATCCCGGTACACACTGAGCTGGAGGACACAGGACAGTACTACTAGTACTACGACTAGTACTACTAGTACTCAGCTGACCCCGGTACACACTGAGCTGGAGGACACAGGACAGTACTACTAGTACTACTACTAGTACTACTAGTACTCAGCTGACCCAGTACACACTGAGCTGGAGGACACAGGACAGTACTACTACTACTACTAGTACTACTAGTACTCAGCTGACCCAGTACACACTGAGCTGGAGGACAGAGGACAGTACTACTACTACTACTACTAGTAGTACTAGTACTCAGCTGACCCCGGTACACACTGAGCTGGAGAACACAGGACAGTACTACTAGTACTACTAGTACTCAGCTGACCCCGGTACACACTGAGCTGGAGGACACAGGACAGTACTACTAGTACTACTAGTACTGAGGTGACCCCAGTACAGGTGAGCTGGAGGACACAGGACAGTACTACTTGTACTAGTAGTACTACTAGTACTTGTACAACAGGTGGGGGTCCTGGTACCTTGGCCTTCTTCAGCAGCAGGATCATCTCATCCTCTTTCCTCTGAGCTTCATCTCGTTGGTCTTGATCAGTACTGAACAGGGAGACCGCTGCTGGACAGACAGACAAGCATGCAGACAGGCAGGCAGGTAGACAGACAGAGAGACAGACAGTCAGTTTGCTGTGTGGGATAAAAGCGAGTTTTGAAGAACCAATGCGATACTGATCGTACCGAGAGCCACCCACAGCACTCTTCCTCCTCCAGGTCCTCCTCCAGGTCCTCCTCCTTGTGTGTTCTGGAAGTTTCTTGTGATGGACTCATGTCTGCTCACTTTTACCCAGCAGGCCAAGCGGTTCCCAGACTGTGATGTCACAGAGCTGCTGGTTGATAATTAAACATTCAGCCGACGCACAAACCTCCTCGCATACTACTACTATGTAGTACTATTACTATGTAGAACTACTACTATGTAGTACTAGTACTGCGTAGTAGTAGTACTATGTAGTACTATTACTGTGTAGTACCATTACTTTGTAGTACTAGTAGTAATATTAACAATGTAAAACTACATACAACTAACCAACAAATATAATATTCTAACTAACTACTCTATATGTACCTGTTTCTCTCCATGTAACTCTCACTACACGTACCTGTCTCTCTACATGTACCTGTCTCTCTACATGTAACTGTCTCACTACACGTCCCTGTCTCTCTACATGTACCTGTCTCTCTACACGTCCCTGTCTGTCTACTCGTACCTGTCTCACTACACGTCTCTGTCTCTCTACCCGTCCCTGTCTCTCTACACGTCCCTGTCTCTCTACACGTCTCTGTCTCTCTACACGTCCCTGTCTCCCTACACGTCTCTGTCTCTCTACACGTCTCTGTCTCTCTACACGTATCTTTCTCTCTACACGTCCCTGTCTCTCTACACGTACCTGTCTCCCTACACGTCTCTGTCTCTCTACACGTACCTGTCTCGCGGGTGAGAGGATGAGCCTCGTCGAGTCACGTGTCGTCCTGACCATCTGAACCCGCCCAGAGACTGAGAGGAGAGAGAGAGGACGATGTGACGGACGCCGCGGGCCGCCATCTTTACTGTTTATCCAAGAAGCGGAAGCCACGAGATGTGATTACAGACTTTCAGAATAAAAGCAGCGGAAGAAGAAAGATGTATACAATTTAGTGGAATATTTGGTTAAAAAACAACGCTTTTGTTACTATTGTTACTCCAGAAATATAGTTTGTCCACTTTATAGTTTATCTATATTGTTGGTACACTTCTCCTTTTTATATTAATTTTCTTTAAAACTTAAATGTGTTTTTCTCTTACAAGATTCAACAGTAACAATTCAAAAGTGAAATAATTACAACAAACACTTTGGAGAAACGTTTTTTTTTAATGTTGTAAAAAGTGAGTTTCATGACCCCAAAGTCAGTTCATGTGGCTGAGGGAACATTGTGTACCTTTATGACATTCTGGAACTAGTTTCACGTTGACCTACAGCCAACGCTTCTGCTCTTCATTCTTACCCTTCAGTCCCCGAAACTCAAGTTCGTCGTTGAGGTTACCTGGTGTGGGGGGGCCATATATATATATACACACATTATATACATATAAACATATATTCTGAAAATAAATATACAGACAACGTGACACATCTGGTTCTCATGACTTGTGCAGCTTGTACAGAGATGTAATGATTGTTTATGCTGTGATAAAGGGGGAAGGCCTTGAACATTTTAAAGTTTTTTATTCAAACAATTTAGAGCAGATTATTTAGAACATAAATAGTAAAGAAATAAACATAGTGTTCAGGACTCGATGTCCTCACCAGGACTCCTGGACTCCAGGTCCTCACCAGGACACCAGGACTCCTGGGCTGCATTTCAAAAACAGTTTGAGTCGCCCTCGCTCACGTGCCCTCAGCCCTTGCTATGACGTCACACGGAGGCCACTTGGAGGGCGTAGGGAAAGTGGGCAGAGGGGGAGTGAAAGAGGTAAATGGAACACACCTGCCCTCGTTCACTAACAGCCCAGACAATCATGGATCAACCACATGTTGTTGGAGTAGCGCTATACTGCCTATTCCAAAGTACACAAAATATGCAGAGACTCATTTCATTGAGACGAAGACGTATTCTGCGCTTGATGGCAATACGTCGACTTATATACTTACACTTGTAAACGGTGGGCTCTGCCATAACTCTGCAACAGACAATCTAATTGCACAATTTAAGAAAATGAATTAAATTTAATTCATTTTCTACTTTCTTCTTTCTTCTTCTTCCTTGGTGGTGAATAGACAGCAGACAGTGGTGTTTGAGGTTCATTATCGCCACCGCATGGACTTATTTTTCGTGCTCCACTGCAATGCATTGTGGGTGATATACAGCTCTGAAGTGACCATCGTTGTTGACTCGATCACTCAGCCCTCAAGGAGTTCACTTCAGCTGTTCAGAGAAATGGAACAGCCCTTAAGATGGCGGCGGGGATTCCCCCGAGGGCAAGTGCTTAGGGCAAGTGAGCGAGGGCGACTCAAACTGAAACGCAGCTCCGGACTCCAGGTCCTCACCAGGACTCCAGGACTCCATGTCCTCACCAGGACTCCTGGACTCCAGGTCCTCACCAGGACTCCAGGTCTTCAGCCTTACTGTCCCCGACTGAGTGACGTTGTTTCTGCTTAGTCTGCTTAGTGTCTTGGTGATTAAAGTTTCAGTCTTTAAATGTGAATGTTTGTGAAGCAGCAAGGAGTCTGAAGAGCAGCAGAGGAGCCAGAGTGAAACTGATCTGTGGTGGACTTTTATCCTGAAGTGTCTCTGCTGCAGCGCCCCCTGCTGACAGACCACCGTAACCAACATGTGCATGCACTCCCCTCCCCGACATCCAGCGTGCTCACTGGGCCGGCCCATGGTCCAGGAACCTCTTTAGGTGGTAGCGCAGCACCCCTTTGGTCTTGAAGGTCTTGCCGCAGCTGCAGGCGTGCGGCCGCTCGCCGGTGTGGTCCAGCTGATGGACGCGCAGCAGCGAGGAGGTGAAGAAGAACGCGCCGCAGGTAATGCAGTAGTGGCTCTTCTCGCCGGTGTGCTTGGTCCTCCGGTGGCTCAGCAGCGAGCCTGACGTGATGAAGCTCTGGCCGCAGTCCCGGCAGCTGAAGGGCCTTTCGCCGGTGTGGATCCTCTCGTGGGCTTTCCACGAGTTGTGGTAGGAGAAGGCCTTGTGGCAGTAGGAGCACTGGTACAGTTTCTCCTTGGTGTGGCTCAGCCGGTGCATCTTCAGGTAGTGGGCGATGGTGAAGCTCTTCCCACAGTCGCCACACGTGAACGGCTTCTCGCCCACGTGGAACAGTGTGGTGTGGGACCTCAGGTGGGACGACTGGGTGAACCTCTTCCCGCAGGTGGTGCAGAGGAAGGGCCGCTCCCCGGTGTGGGTGACCATATGGGACTTGAGGTGGGGCGACTGTGTAAACCTCTTCCCACACTCGGTGCACTTGTAGGGCTTCAGGCCGGTGTGGGTCCGGTTGTGCAGCTTCAGACCCTGCAGGCTGGAGAAACACTTGCCGCACTCGGTGCAGTGGTAGTCCCTCAGGTCCTCGTGGGTCCTCTGGTGGACTCGCATGCCACTCAGCAGCTTGAAGGCTTTGCTGCAGGTGGGACACTCATAGGGCTTCCGGTTGGAGTGGGTCACCTGGTGGTGCTTCAGGCTCTGAGGGTTGCTGAAGGTCTTCTTGCACTTGAGGCAGGGCAGCAGCTTCTGGTTCCGGTGGGACTTGCGGTGGAAGTTGAAGCCCTGGTAAGAGACGAACATCTTGTTGCAGACCTTGCAGTGGTAACACTTCTCCCCTTTGTGCAATTGCAGGTGCTCGGTGAGCTGGTCCTGCTCACTGAAGCCGTCCCCACAGAACCAGCACTTGAAGGGCTTGGTCCCAGAGTGCGTCCTGTGGTGGGTCTTCCAGTCCCTCTTCAGGGCGAAGGTCTTATTGCAGTACGAGCACTGGTAGGGCTCCTTGCGGTCGTGGATCTGCTGGTGGACCACAAGACTCATTAGGGTCGGGTAGGTCTTCCCGCACTGCCAGCACTCGTTTGGGTTCTGGCCCCGGTGGGTCCTCAGATGGGCCTCAAGGTGGGACTTCTTGTAGAAGCCTTTGTTACAGAGGCAGCAGTAGACCATCTTCCTGCCGGTGTTGGTGAGGGGGCGCTGCCTCGGCCTCCGGGAACAGAAGTGAGGGTGTTGGTCTGTAAGGCGGAGAGGTCAGAGGTCAACGACATTCATTTGCAAATACTGTATTTATTAAACACATAAAATATGATCGTTTCGTTGAAAATTCAGCACCAAAACCATGTTTTCCTGCTCAGGAGTCACATGACAGGAAGTCAAACACGTCACATGACAGGAAGTCAAACACGTCACTACAACTATGTAGCTGCTTAATCCGGAGGAAAACTATAAGAATATGTTAATGATAAATATACATGAGTGAATTCTTACCAAGAGACAGGAAGTCCCGCCCCTCCAGCCACAGCCGGCAGTCTGTCAGCGTGACAGACAGCTTCCTGAGGACGGGATACGATTGGATCTCCACGTCGCCGTCTGGCTCCATTTTGATCCGAACGTCCTGCAATGACAGCGTTTGAGTCAGAGAACTGAGGAGAACCAAATAGAACGAGGAGAACCCGATCATGTCTAGTGGTGAGGATGAAGATTACAACCAACTGAAAACTCTTCTGCCCACCACCTCGTCACTTTGATCCGTATCCAACAACAGGACCATGATAACAGGACTGTAGCAGTAGCAGAAGTCAGACTGGTTACCATGGTTTCACACCATGAGGCTCACGTTACTACAATTCACCATCGTAGAGAACTACGGAGGTCTTCAGGTCTCTCTTGGGTTTGTTTGTCCCTTGTGGGCTCCTGTAGGAACATGGTGGACTTGGAGGTATACAGTGGTCTATGCAAGTCAACTTCACATTGATCTGGAAGTGTCAGTTCAATTTAAATTTTATTTAACTTTGATACTTTTACTTTTATACAGCTGACCAGTAGTCAATTAATCAATTAGTGGTTTGACAGGAACTTCTACTTCTATGACACAGTATTTTTCTGTGTGGTACTAGTACTTTACTCTTACTGTGACAGAGAACATTTACTATGTAGTACTTTACATTTACTGTCACAGAGTATGTTTACTGTGTGGTACTGTGTGGTACTAGTACTTTTACTGTAACAGAGTACATTTACTGTGTGGTACTAGAACATTTACTGTAACAGAGTGCATGTTGAGTGTGGTACTAGTACTTTTAGTGTAACACATTTACTGTGTGGTATTAGTATGTTTACTGTAACAGAGTAGATGTACTGTGTGGTACTAGAACTTTTACTGTAACAGACTACGTTTACTGTGTGGTACTAGTATCTGTACAGTAAACGTACAGTACAGTTTTGGCATGAACACTGATCCAAACCCAGACCCAGACCCGGAACCCAGGCCTCCAGATCCGCTACACGGTGTAACGTCACAACACAACTACCAGCAGAGACGGAACCGCACCCAGACTCCATTCAGGATCCGCTGCACGCGGACCACCTCAGCATCTGATGGATGCACTTGCGTCTCGAACTTGTCTAAGACCACATCAATTCAGGCGGACTAACCGAACCCGGCACCGCTTCACCTGTCGGTCCGCAGACCCGGGCTCGTTCCGGTCCCGACCCGTGTGTGGTTTTCTAGCGTTTTACTGTTGCCGGATGTGTTCTGGTGCAGCCGAATGGACCGGGGTGACGTAATAAACCCTCTCGCGGTCTTTGAGCCGGATCGCGTGCTCGGTTCGGGAACCGGCCGCTCGGTCTCACAATGCTCCGTTTTCTGAACGGCGTCTGGCGGCGGCTTTCCTCGCTCTGCTTCGGAGGCTAGCTTAGCACCACTAGCGGCCCGCTACGACGCGGTCTGTGGAGGCAGAATGACGGTCTGTCGTTGCGTTTACCGGTGCAGCCGCGTCGGTCTCCATCCCGCCGGTCCAGGTCCCACCGGTCCAGCTCCGGAACAAAGTCGCGTTAACGGCAGCAACTTCTTCTGCAGCTGCAGCAGGCGACTTCCGGGGAAGAGTTCGACCTCCCACAATAAAAATAAATTAAAGGGGAAAGTAAAAGAGTCAATGTGACAGAAAAGTCCGTTTTAATAGCTTTATAGGAAGAGAGAGATCGTACCCGGTCTGATCAGATTTTACCAACAGAAGAAATCAACGAGTGTCACATCACGGTCCATTGTCATAAAATCCATTTTAGTTAAAGACAGTCAAGCAGAGTGGTGGTTTTATATCAGCCAACTATAACGCAAACTAATTTAAAACCAATTTAAAAAAAAAAAAAAAAAAAAAAAAGCAGGGAGAGTCTAGAATGCTTTTATTGTGAAAAGAGAACCAGCAAACCAGCATGCTTCCGCTACAGGAGAATGCGAGTAGAGTATGCGGGTTCTCCAGGAGGTGGCGCTGTATGTAAAAAAAATTAAAAAAAAGCTGCAGGAAAGTTTCTTCAGGTGAAACAAGATGAAACGCGTTTGTGCAAGTTCCTCATGAACTACGTCACGGATCTGGTTTCATGCAGGTCTGGATTTTTGAACCAGAAATAAACCAGCTTCAGACTTAATCATGGAAACATTTCAGAATAAAAACACTGAACTCCACATGAAGCTTACACATCACTTTATTCACTTGGTCAGTATGAAACCAGTAGATCAGTTTTCCAACTGCAGGTACTACGGATACAAGTATACAGTACGACAGATAGACTAGTGTATGTATCCTCAACCCTTAAGATCCGCCTCAGTTTCTGCCAAGGTCCACCATCATGGATCCCGTCTCTGCTGGGGTCTGAGTGGGAAGACAACGGAGTTAGTCGTGCATCAGCCACTCGTACTGAAGTTTAACGGAGTTAACAGATTGGATTGTGGGATCAGATGAACGCTTCGGTCCGTCTTTGTCATGGCGCCGCCGCCGGAGAACACTCTGCAGACGGTGACGCTACAATTCGGCCTTTTGTTCACATCATCTCCCGCAGATTTAAGCTCCGCCCACACAGGTGACCTTAGTCACATCACTCACCGTCACTTTGGAGGTCTGACCTCGTTGATGACGTCACGGCTTCATGGGGACGCAGTGGACGTTCTGCCAGAGCAAATCAGAACAGAGGAATAAGTCACCCGACAGACAAAGATCAGGGGGGGAAAAAAACCCTCTGGACCCTAAACCTGGATCAGAATACGCTTCAGGTTATTTTTGTCACGGCCTCCCCCTCTGTGAACAGACTGCTGGGGGAGGCTTCAATCGGCCTTTCGTTTCATCATGTCCAGGTAGAGAACCAGCCCCCCTGGGACCGAAGGGCCTGGACCAGAACCCCTGGGACCCACCCAGGGCCTGGACCAGAACAAGATGATACCAGAGAGGTGTGCGTCGGTTTAAAGATAAAGATACATTTTAAAAATGCATTTCCACATGTAGTATTTTACTGGATAGAGTTCCGAGTACTTCTTCGATCACCGGCAGACAGAACTACGGTAGGAGGGAACACAACAGAAGAGATTCAGGCCGCCGTCTGAACAACTATTGTCTGAACAACAAATACTTCGTTACTGGTCACCTCTGTTCCCGCCAAGCAGACACGATCACCCCGCTGGTTGAAACAAAGACTCAACAAACCCAAAGAGTAGAGAAGCTCCGTCTCACCGTTACCGGATCCTCCGGAGCAGCGGGAGTTAGCCGCCGCCAACGTTAACGGTCATTTTCCGTTGGATTACCGCCGAAGAGTCTACGGCCCGTAGTCGTCCATGTTACCCCGAACCCCAACGCTGATTTCCGCCGCGGGACCGCCGGCTCGCCAGGAAGTTTTTCGATACTGTAATAAACCGGCGCCATGTTGTGTTTATACGATTCAGCAACCAATCACAGTTGGTTAACGACCCAGCAACCAATCATAGTTGGTTAACGCTGGTTGATGCTCCGGCAGCGAGGCAGAACCCGCCCTAATCTGACTCTGATTGGTTCATGCTGATATCCTAACCAATCACACTCCTTGTGGCTAAAGCGAGCGAAGTATCCGCCAACCAGAGCGAGAGGGGATGGCGGTACATGCCTATTTTTTTTAAATATTTTATTTGTTCATTAACAGTGACAATAATCAAACATTATGGTCAACATACAATATTACAAAATTATCGGCAGTAATACCAGGGGACCATAAATTATTCTAAATTAGTTTGTAAAAATGTTTATATGTTTATGTTTATCTAGGGTTTTTTTGGAAGCGTCCTGGTGGTTTTGAAGCAGGTTTTGAAGTTTTCCAGCTAACTTCAAGTTTAACTCTGGTTTTAGTATCAAACACACTTTTAACAGCCAATCTGGGAACATTATTGCGCTCTGTGTGTGTGTGTGTGTGTGTGTGTGTGTGTGTGTGTGTGCGTGTGTGCGTGTGCGTGTGTGTGTGTGTGTGTGTGTGTGCAGCTGGAGGTGGTGCTCAGGGAGCTCAGGTATATGAGCAGGGGGACAGTGGACCTCCTCCCCCATGCTGCTGGACTCATTTCCTCCAGACATGACATCACACACACATACAGATCCAGGTCCAGATCCGGGTTAAGATGAAGACCAAGGTCAGGTAACAGATTGTGGTCCTCTTTCAGTTCATATGTGATGTCCTGCAGGTGGAGCTTCCTCTGATTCATGACCAGCTGCAGGACCTGAACCAGACTCTGAGACTCAGCAGGTAATCATGAAGGTCTGTCCGTGTTCAGGTCTTCAGCAGTGGAGCAGACGAGGGAGACCGTGTTCATGTTCCTGTCCATCATGAGCCGAGCCAGCTCATGGATGCCATGACACACCTCACACAGGTCAGTGAGCCGGGCCAGAGCCAACATGGACGCCCTGACACACCTGGTATCACGCTGCAGCGGCGTTGATTAGCTAGTGCCCCAAGACAATGATGGAAGGTGAACTTCCTCATCATGGTCATTTCCACGATGCGGATGGGAGGGAGAGAGACGGGGGAAAGGAGGGAGAGAGACGAGCAAGGGAGAGAGAGAGAGACAGATGGGGGGAGAGACAGGTGCTGATGGGACTCTGTTTTCAGATGAACAGGAGTCTGTACAGAGCTGAAGACTGCTCTGAGTCCTGGATCAGGTACCGGGACCACATTGATGACAAAGTCCAGGACGGACTGTTCCAACTGCTACTCAGATCACTGCACTGATATCATGGTAATTTAATTATTGCTGAGAATATTTATGTCACAATTCATTTTGGAATTACCCATTTTAACCATTCAAATGTTTATTGAAGTGAGATGTCACTGGAACAGTTACATTACAGTGTACAGAATAAACATAGTTGTAATTCTTCCAAAACTAGTTAAGATATAAAGGTAAAAAAAAAAACATACACATTAAGATAACCTTTTATTTCTTTTCACATAGGTGATACTTGGTGCCCGGGCGACAGAACACTGCAGGGAACCAAACCAAACAGGATATGTTAATGAAATAACTAACAATTATAAGCAATGAAACATAAATATATATCCGTAAAGCCAACATTGGGAAATAAATAATATTCCACGTAGAGGTAGACGTTTTTTTTATATCTCTATTATCATTCTATGTTTGTATTCGTGGATGCCTATGAACCTCACATCATATAAAAAAGCCTACACCTCAATGTACAGAAGTTTACGTCAAGCGACAAAAAAAACAAAACAAAAAAACACAATTTGTCCACAAGGTGGCCGCAGAGTGCGGACCTGAACACACGTCACTAAACTTTTAACCAATAGGGAACAATTCTGCTGTGAAGGAGGTGTTAGCTAGCCGGTTGCAGCCGGCGAAAACCGCGCTGCCTAGCGCTACACAGAACGCCTCCTTAAAACTTCCTCCCGCGATGTTGTGGGTCATGTGATATGGTCGCGACACTGACGTCTTTGCAGCCGGCTGACAAGTCGGACACAAATTCTGATGTTTTCAACCCAGAATTCATCACGTAATATGTAGCCAGCTGCAGCGCGCGAGGCAACGTGAACACGGCTCTTAGCTGCGTTTCAATAACGGTTTGAGTCGCCCTCGCTCACTTGCCCTCAGCACTTGGGGAATCCTTGGGGAACAGCTAAAGTGAACTCCGTGAGATCGACCCTTGAGGGCTGAGTGATCGAGTGAACAACGATAGTCACTTCAGAGCTGTATATCACCCACAATGCATTGCAGTGGTGCACGAAAAATATGTCCATGCGGTGGCGATAATGAACCTCAAACACCGTTGTCTGCTGTCTATTCACCACCAAGGAAGAAGAAGAAAGAAGAAAGTAGAATATCCATCCATCCATTTTCTACCGCTTATCCTGTATTTAGGGTCACGGGGGGGCTGGAGCCGATCCCAGCTGTCATTGGGCGAAGGCAGGGTACACCCTGGACAGGACGCCAGTCTATCACAGGGCCGACATGTAGAGACAGACAACCATTCCCACTCACATTCACACCTACGGGCAATTTAGAGTCACCAATTAACCTATCCCCATCTTGCATGTCTTTGGACTGTGGGAGGAAGCCGGAGGACCCGGAGAGAACCCACGCTTACACGGGGAGAACATGCAAACTCCACACAGAAGGAACCCGGGCCGACCCGGGAATCGAACCCAGGACCCTCTTGCTGTGAGGCAAGAGTGCTACCCACTACACCACCGTGCAGCCCGAAAGTAGAATATGAATTACATTTAATGCATTTTCTTAAATTGTGCAATTAGACTGTCTGTTGCAGAGTTATGGCAGAGCCCACCGTTTACAAGTGTAAGTATATAAGCCGACGTATCGCCATCAACCGTATAATACGTCTTTGTCTCAATGAAATGAGTCTCTGCATATTTTGTGTAATTTGGAATAGGCAGTATAGCGCTACTCCAACAACGTGTGGTTGATCCATGATTATCTGGGCTGTTAGTGAACGAGGGCAGGTTCCATTTACCTCTTTCACTCCCCCTCCGCCCTCTTTCCCTCCGCCCTCCAAGGGGCCTCCGTGTGACGTCATAGCAAGGGCTGAGGGCGAGTGAGCGAGGGCGACTCAAACCGTTATTGAAACGCAGCTCATAGCTGCGTTTCAACGGCGTTTGAGGTTCATTATCGCCACCGCATGGGCATATTTTTCGTGCACCACTGCAATGCATTGTGGGTGATATACAGCTCTGAAGTGACTATCGTTGTTCACTCGATCACTCAGCCCTCAAGGGTCGATCTCACGGAGTTCACTTCAGCTGTTCAGGGAATTGGAACAGCCCCTAAGATGGCGGCGGGGATTCCCCCGAGGGCAAGTGCTGAGGGCAAGTGAGCGAGGGCGACTCAAACCGTTATAGAGTGGTGAAGTCCCGCCCCTCCATTTCCGGGACATGGGTCCTCAAAAGCAAAAAAATATCAATGCGATTCAATGGGTAGATACAAATTATTTTCTGGTCCCGTTTGAATTGTGCCATGGATTTCACATATGTTCTTTGTGATATTTAAAGAAAATTTTTCACGCAAAGAAGACGACAATTAAGCGCGAAGAGTTTTGATAAAGTTAGGTTTTGTATGAGCCGCTTTGTGAACTACAGCTCCTCGCTGTTCTCGTCGCGAATGATATACGTCACCACCCGCCGAGTCCGAAGTCCGCCGAGATGGCTGTTTCTCTGCTCCACTTCACCGCTTTTTTCCAAGGGCAGAATAAAAGTATCGAAAGGGGGGAGAACCACTATAAGTCGGGTCATGTGGAGAGCCGAGGGAGGGAAAAGGGCGATGACGTGACGTCACATACGCGACACAACATGTAGTCTTTATCATTGTGTTTTCTCAATGAATTTTAACTGAAGAATTGCACAATAAACGGTCAAACTCTTGACATGGAAAATTATAATTTAAGCCTATAAACAACATTTGTGTAATCCAAGGCATAACGACCGGGGGATCAGATAATAATTATTTTCCGTCCATTGAACACCATTCATTTTTTTCGCTCCGAAAGGACCCATGGCGCCGTTACTTCCTGCTTCCGCTTCGGCACTCTATCGAAACGCAGCTCTTGTGTTTGTGGCGTCTCCCCGTCACTTCCTTCCTGTTTGGTGAGCGTTTCCTTCCTTACTGACCGGATAGTGACCCCTGGTGGAAGGAAGTGAGGACTACAGATTTAATGGTGAAGGGTTGTATTCATGCGTCTGACTCGCTCATTCAGTTAACGTGTCATTTAGATCATCACTTTCTCATCATGTTTATGTCTGAAGCTGATCTCAGTGCTGCTGATAGATTATCGACAACATCTGTGTGTGTGTGTGTTCAGCCTGCAGCAGGTGACTCAGTGTGATGACGAAGATGAAGAGTCTTCATCCGGTTTCCCTCTGACAGAAACCATCATAACGCTGGAAGTTGCTGGAGTCCAGCTGCCTGAACACCTGTCATCACTGTGATGTCACTGTGACTGCACAAACACAGGAAGTCACATAACACTTTCAGTGTTTCAACATTCACACAATAGTCTCTCGAGGGGGGGGGGGGAGGATTAGCTCAGGAGGTAGAGCGGGTTGGCTGGCAACTACAAGATTGCCGGATGGAACAGGCTCCTCCTAGCTGAATGGCTGGTGTCCCTGAGCAAGACACAAATGTAAATGTAAATGTAAGACACCTCACCCCAGTTGCTCCTGTCGAGCTGGCTGTTGCCCTGCGTGGTTTACTCCGCTGTCGGTGTGTGAATGTGTGCGTGAATATCAGTCATTCCTGTAAAGCGCTTTGGATAAAAGCGCTATGTAATTGAGGACCATTTACCATTTCCAACAACCTCTCACATCTGATTGGTCAGTAGCTGCTGCTTTGATACCAGCTGGTCTCTGCGCCCCAGACCAGCTCAGGTGTGCAGCAGTTACCATGGTGATCCACCATGGTGGAACTGAAAACATTTACAGCTGAAGTTACCTGAATAACTTTGAATCCTGTTGCCCTCCACTGCGGTTGTAGCTGACAGGACTCAGCAGGCGGGACTTGTGTTAAGGGTTGCTAACGGCAACATGTGCAGCTCAAAGTCTGAATCCGCATGGATCTACATGACGAGACACAGATGTGTAAAGATGCTGCTTGTGTTTGTGTCCCAGTTCGTCTTGTGTTTCTTGTTGAGGACATGAAGAATAACTTTATTTAGACACGTGATGATTAAAGGTCTCCTAAGTCCTGATCCTGTAACGGTGTGTTTAGGGGTCTGGGGGGGGACAGACTTTAATCTTTCTGTCAGACACACAAAGAACAAAAACAAGATAAATAAATGATTTAATAGAATATCTCTCTTCAAAAGCTGTAATTGACACAAAAGACTTTCCATCCAGCAGACAAAGGGGTCTGGTCTACAGTCTGGTGCTGGTCTGACACCTTCAGAACCAGAAGGAACCAGAAAGCAAAAGAGGCACAATGATGAGAAACCTAAAGAGAAATGTGGTTCTAAAAAACAAAGAAATTAAAATGAAGTTCCTCATTAACACTCAGCGTCTCCATGGCAACAGAAAAACAAAAAACATTAACCAACAGCGTCTGTTTGAAGTCTTGGCTGGCTCTGAGGTCAGAGGTCACAGAGAGCTCCGCCCACGCTGCTGACATCACCACACAGGCAGCAGCCAATCAGAGAGCAGCTAGCGGCGGTAGACTCCAAAGGCCACCAGACTGAGGAAGATGGTGACGCCAACCAGCGAGGCGGTGGCCGGCGCGGTGAAGAACTGCCGGTACTGGATCTGACAGTACCAGAGCACCGACAGCATGAGGACCAGCAGTGGGACCATCAGGCTGCCCACGTTCAGGGCCACCTGCACCTGGTCGGCGGGCCGCGCCCCCCCCGCCGCCCCCCGGCCCGAGTGCTGAGAGATGTGGCAGTGCAAGACGCAGTTGTGGACCAGGTTCAGGGAGGCCAGGGTCTGAGCGTCGTCCTGCAGCAACTGGCCCTGGTAGATCAGCCGAACCTGCTGCTCCTGACCCGCAAAGTAGGTCCTGGAAGAGGTCAAAAGGTCAAAACCAGCCGTAGTAATCTTGCAGTAGTGGTGCAGTAGTGATACAGTCGTACTGTAGTAGTGATGCAGTCGTAATGTAGTAGTGATGCAGTCGTATTGTAGTAGTCTTGCAGTAGTGATGTTGTAGTATTGCAGTAGTGATGTAGTATTATTGCAATAGTGATGCAGTAATCTTGCAGTATTGATGCAGTAGTGATGTAGTAGTATTGCAGTAGTGATAGTTGTACCGTAGTAGTGATGCAGTCGTACTGTAGTAGTGATGCAGTCGTATTGTAGTAGTGATGCAGTCGTATTGTAGTAGTCTTGCAGTAGTGATAGTTGTACCGTAGTAGTGATGCAGTCGTACTGTAGTAGTGATGCAGTCGTATTGTAGTAGTGATGCAGTCGTATTGTAGTAGTCTTGCAGTAGTGATAGTCGTACCGTAGTAGTGATGCAGTCGTACTGTAGTAGTGATGCAGTCGTATTGTAGTATTGATGCAGTCTTATTGTAGTAGTCTTGCAGTAGTGATGGCAGTAGTCTTGCAGTAGTGATAGTTGTACCATAGTAGTGATGCAGTCGTATTGTAGTAGTGATGCAGTCTTATTTTAGTAGTCTTGCAGTAGTGATGTAGTAGTATTTCAGTAGTGATGTAGTATTATTGCAGTAGTGATGCAGTAATCTTGCAGTAGTGATGCAGTAATCTTGCAGTAGTGATGCAGTAATCTTGCAGTAGTACTTACCGTTTGATGTATCCGATGGTGTCCTGCGGTTTGACCTGAGCTGTTGTCTCAGTGTCGTTCAGAAACTTCAGTCTGACCACCATGTTCCTCTCAGAGGATGAAGACTCTCCTCCTCCTCCTCTGCTTCTGATACCATCTTCTCCTCCCGCCTCCCCCCCATCTCCCCCCCCTGGCCCCTCCCCCTTCTCCTCCTGGCTAGAGGTGCTGGTGGGCAGAACTTCACTCACAGAGCTGGAGGGTGAGGCAGAGGATGAAGAGGAGGTAGTGTTGGTGGAGGAGGTGGGTGCGTCATGGTGGGCGGGGCTGATCCTCAGTGAGGGGGCGGGGCCTGTGCTGGAGCTGAACAGGTGTTCTGGGGGCTCAGAGGTGCGGGTGGAGATCCAGGCAAGCAGCAGTACCAGGAGGAGCAGCAGAGAAGCAAAGAGCAGCGTCACCTCGTCACCTACACCTTCAATCAGAGCCATCGCCCACGGCAACGCCCGCTGTGGTCCAAACAGGTCACACACCTGCAACAGGAGACTCAGTGAAAACACTTTTCCTGGAGATCACTTCAAATAAAGGGCACTTAAAACTAATGTACAGGGTCAGGATTCACGAGGGATGGTTCTCAGTTTACTATTGAACCGTACGGCATGCAAGCATGCTCTACTGTCTATTAGTGCACGTGAGCGTGCCCACCCTCTGGTTCCCCCTCTGATAAACACTGTTAGCACCGTTAGCTGCTTGCCGCTGGCTCAGCCGTCCCCAGGTTGATCGTCATGTTGAGGAATCACTCTAAATTTGTATTGAGCATTAAAGTACAAGTATTGAGGTACTTGTATTTTACTCAAGTATTTCTATTTTCTGCTACTTTATACTTGTAATCCATTGCAGCTCAGAGGTAAACCTGGTACTTTTCATTGTGATACTTTATCAGATATTACAAACGTTATTAAACCACCAACTGTAGCAACATGATTAATGAGAGCTCCACTGCAGCAATATTATTAATAATAATAATATTGATAATCATGCAACGGCCGCACAGCCCCACGTGGCTGCATACTGAGTACTTTAAGTACATGTTCCTCTATTGTGATGAGACATTTACTTACTAGCAGAGTATTTTCACAGTGTGGTATTAGTACTTTTCCTGCAGTTAAGAGCCGAGTACTTGTACTGGTCAGATCGCAGCTCGCGGACGTCCAGGTGTTGGTTACCTGCCGGTCAGCTGGACCAGCGGACGGTGATCGATACCTCCAACCTGCTGACGGTGAACTCGGGTCTCTGGTCTGACTGCTAAAACTCCGAGCTAACTGCTAGCAGCCGGACAGGAAGTCGGCTAAGCTACATGCTAAAAGCTCTCGTGGCGTCCCTTGTGACGTCATTCGTGAGCATTTTAACAGCGTGAGTGTGCGCGCAGACAGAAGAAGAAACACAAACTTACTGATCAGCTTAGAAACCTCATATCAGAGAGCGTTAGCCTGCAGGCTAACCAGGCTAATCAGGTCTGACCCGACACTTCCTGCTTCCTCGGCTCCGTCTTCTTCTGTGGTTCTGATCAAGTGACGCAGCAGCAGCGCTCTGCTGCCGCCTGCTGGTCATTTCAACAATGTCTGTCATCGCCTACTTGGAGAGACAGAATGCCTTACACTAAGCGGTAGCATGCGCCAATGTTTACGTTGATGTATCGCTATGGCTCGCCTATGTGGCTCAGGTGAAGTTGCTGGGTCTCATATGGTTACACAGATCCTTTTACGAGGGTCAGTGTCGAGGAAAGCCAATTTGTACTGACCCTTTTTACTGAAGCAGTCCGATTTGAAGTGGTTAGCACACACATAGAAGCTAACATGGACCGTAGCTGGCACATTCTCATTAAAAATGAATTGCAAGAGACCAGACCCGGACCGTTGCGCCCCCGGGTTCCGTCCTACCGGAGGCAGCAACAACGACGCACCAGAGCGAGTGAGACAGAGGGAGCATTGTCTCCACCCGCACCGGGATTTATTCACGGAGCACCAGCCGGATCACCCAGCCCATGACCGGTAAGTCGGGCTGCACTCTTCGTGCTGTCGGTAGGGTTGCGCTCACTCTCCTTGCTTTGTTGTCTGTCGGGCTCGCTTGCTCTCCGGCTGTAGGTCGGGCTGCACGTGGTCGGGCTGGCTCTCAGCGCTGTGTTGCGAAATGCCCCCTTTCAGATATCTCCTATCATTGATCATTTGCATTCGGCCTATGCAAATGACTCCATCCGTTACGTAACAAAAGGAGCTGAATCTGAACAGCCTGTAGGAGCACCGTTTTACCGGAGGGGGGGCTGCAGAGACCATGCAGGAATTGCTTGTTTTCCTCATTCTGGGAGTTGACAGGCTCAGGGAGGACCAGTTTATAGGTGTAGAGACCAAAGAAAGCCTGTTTTTCATAACATGGGCCAAATATGGGTAAAATATTATTTTTTAAATTCATCAAAATGCATCTGTCAGACGTTATTGTTTTAATTAGAATCCTGGTTTGATTGGGTTTCAGGTCTTAGAACAGTTTCATGTTCCATTGACTTTCCCTTTTTATCAGATCCCTCGGACCCCTCAGATCCTTCAGTCCCCTCAGATCCCTCAGACCCCTCGAAGCGACTGTCCTGTATGAACCTGAATATGTAAATGTATAAAACACAAACTATCTGTTTCCTCCTCAGCAGACTCACAACTTTTCTTCTTCTTTGAACCTTGAAGAATTCTGATGTTTTGATGTTCTGATAACTGACTACGAGTCCCAGAAAGCATTACTATAAAAAATCATCCAATCAGAGTGCTTCAGACTTCATAGCTACCAATAATATGAACTAGAAGTGAAAAGACAAGGGCCCAGGATTCACCCCTGTGGTACACCAGAAAGAACAACTCTGTGAGAGCGAAAACAATAAAACCAATCGTGATCTTATAGCAATTAATTGATGCTGATTGATAAACTAAATCCATATTAAGAGTCTGTTAAAGACATTCACATAAAAGCTGAAACGTTTCATCAGTTTACTCTTCAGCATGTCATGTCATGTATTTTAAGATGCTTCATTAATGCTCAGTTACATATTAAGGTGTTTTAATGAAGTTTCTGTGTACCTTCAGGGTTTACAGTTTCATTTACCATCAATCTGAAACCGTTCATGTAATCCCATAAAGGCCCTTAAAATATTTTACATTACATTTACATTTAGGGCATTTAGCAGATGCTTTTGACCAAAGCGACTTTCAATAAGTACATTTGTCGAAAGAAAAAACCCAAACATATCATTTCCAATAAAGTAGGAGCTAAAAAATTGAAACAAGTGTTAGGTCTGAGTAAAATAGTAGCTTTTCAGCAAACATACTTTTAGTACAACAGTGCTATATTACAAATATTACATTTCTATTCATTGATTGGGGTAAAACACCTGAACAAAGGGACAACTTTAAGATTCCTCTGTTAATTCAAAATGTTTTTACCCTTTAAAAAAAATATTTTTAATCTGTAAATTAGTAGAAAGGTATATCTTTATTCAAATCTGTTTAATTTTTTAATTAAAGGGTTTTCAAGTTAAGATGTTTTAAAGGTATTTAGTGTTTCAAATGAAACATGAAATTATCTTTGATAAGGATATTTAAGGATTAATTAAGGTATTACCAAGTGTGTTGGACCACATGATGTTGGTCATGGATATATTCTCATATCAACAACCAGAGGGTGCATTATAAATGACTATTGATCAGAGACGTGTTATTGTTAGGACCAATCAATCAGGTGGAAGTGTTGAACAGCTCTGATTTCAATCATCAGGTGCTGTAGGTTGTAAGGTGTAAAATGTACAGCAGTGATTCCCCGTCCCTGTGAATGAAGTTGAGGCTGGGAGGCGGGGCTAAAGGACACACTGGAGCCAGCACAGAGATTAGCTTAGTTTAGCACAAAGACTGGCTCAAGACTCACCTGTTCAGACTTTGCCTCGACTCTGCATAGAAAAAAAGCAAAAAAAAAAGCACTTCTATGTTCTATAGCACTTAAGCACTGTTGTTCTTAAGGTATCCTTTCTGAATAGCTACTACTTTACTCAGACGAGGACCTAACACTTGTTTCTATTTTTTATGTTGTGGTTTCTTTCTTTCAACAAATGTACTTATTGTAAGTCGCTTTGGACAAAAGCATCTGCTCAATGCCCTAAATGTAAATGTAAGACAGCTAGCATGGTTAGTAAACAGAGCTGATGTCATGACAAATGTAAGGAGGGAAAACGTAATTATGATTAATTCTGATGTCAGATTAGATAAACGTGTTGTCTCATATTTATGTGATGATGTTGGTGAATGTGTTTCATCACTCTGAAGAGTCATGTAAATTGATTTTGTTTGAATAAAACTGTTCATAAATATGTTTTCTCTCATTGCGTTTCTGTTTTCTTGTGAATTCAGCACTTCTATGACATTATGAAATACGTCACACACACACACACACACACACACACACAAACAAACAAACAAACAAACAAACAAACCCATTTCAGGGTTTTCGGATCTCTGGCTGTAAACACTCATTCAAATGTAATTAAGATGTTGAGGGTTAATTAAGGGGATTTAAGAGTTCAATGTGTTGATCCCGACCAACAGGCGGCGGTAGTGAAGAGATCTTATTTACAGAAACTTAAGAAATAAAACAGGTGGAGCAGCAGCAGCAGCACCTCCTCCTCTTCCTCATCCTCTCCCCCTCTTCATCCTCCTCCAGACTCACCTGTGGACCGAAGAAGGACAGGTGTATCGACCGGCTGTATTGAGCAGTGATTATTTTCAGCGCGCGTGTGTGTGTGCGTCCGTCCGTGTGTGCGTGTGGTGGGGGGGTCAGGCCCTGCAGACGGTGTGTTCTCAGCGGGCAGGATGCCATGCAGATGCGGCTGCCGTCCTGCTGCTGCGGGTCACACCGCCGACTCCGAGCCGCTGATGAGGACCGCTACGGGGAGGAGGGCCGGGGGCCTGGGACCAGAGAGGAGGACCAGGGAGGGGGACCGTGCAGCCGGAAGACCCGATGACTTTCTGCACACTTTAGTTGTTCGTCTCGGATCCGGGAGCAGTCGGCCCGCCTCTCTCCTCCGAGTCCCGCATCTCTGCTGGCGGCTGGCCGTCGGGTCCCCGGGCCCCAGTCTCGTCTCTCCGCCGGTTTCCGCATCTGGACCCGGACCATGTGAACGTGAGCGGGGTAGACTGGATGCTTTGAAACCAGACCGACACTGATCCGGGTCCCCTGGTCTCCAGCGGGCCGAGCCGCTGCTGGAGCCGCTGTCTCTGGTTTCATCCTCCGCCTTTGTCCTCATGTTTTCCCGGAGTTCCTCCCCCTGCGGCGCGGGGCGGAGTTTCATACCGGACTAGACGCTCCTTTTGTCGGATTCGTTTCGAGCTGACTCCCCGGGGTTTAAGGCTGAAAAAAAAAAACACACTTTGAAAGTCCCGAAATAACCCAAAGGACCACCGTGGTGAGCGGTACTACCCCGGGTTTCTGTCTCCATCTGAAGGTGAGTAGTTCCCGGGGATTTCTGACTCGTTAGAGCGGTTTTCTGCTCGCGGGTCCCCGAGTCACCAGAACATTCATGGCGGCTTCGCGGTGAAGGCTTCTGGGGCAGCAGCGCCTCGTCGTGCCGCTGCGCTCCGAAACCTCCACGAATGCCAGTTTATTTCCAAATAACAAGCAACACAGCAACATTTCGCCATTTTAATCCCATAATTTCACCACCGAGACACAGATGTCGACGGTCCCGCTGCTTTAAGCAGCTTTCCTGGACGCGGGTCTCCGCTGCACGTGTTAAATGTTTGTGTTTAGACAGTTTTTACGTTAATTTCTGCCTCGTTTTCTCACTTTAAACGGTCGCAGTTAGCGGATTCCGCTGAAAAGCTCCGCTAGCTCGTCTCTTAGCTGTTCGCGTGCCAGCGGAAGCTACGTGGTGACTCCTGCCGGAGGAAGGACGCCATTACCGGGGCAGCTGGAGCCTGACGGCCCGCTGGCTTCAGTCCCCGCTGGACGCGACGTCTCCGTCCCGGACTACGTTTAGAGATCCTCCAAGGAGCCGCGGGGCAGACCGGATCTCATAGGGGCAGAACGGGTCGCATAGCACCGGACTCGGCGTTCTGGTGGAATGTTTCGATGATTTCGGCACGTTAACAGTTTATTTGTACCAAGTGTTGCGGAGAGTCGATCCCGGCTCTCTACCGCCCTCCGGGCTTTATTTGGGTGAAGCAGATTTAGAAACAGCGCCAGATTTTAAACTTTACTTGGAAACTAAAAGAGGAGCTGCATGGTGTGTTTGATTGATGCCGAATTGGAGAGTTCCTCCTAAAAGCGGGTGGGAATGTCTCACGTGAGCTGGAACTTCACTTATAAGCGCGTTTGGTTTAAAGTGCGTTTTTAATGGAGTCTGGTTCAGCGTTGTAGCTGCGTGCAGCCTGCCGGAGCTCCTGAGCCGCGGCTCGGCTCTGACGTTCCCTCTCTGTTGAAGCGTCGATATTCTCCAGAGGGCCGGAAGTAAAACGCCAGTTTGACCTTGTCAGCGGGCCGCAGCGACGCCCGCTGCCGGGGAGAGGTCGCCTCGGGCCGGGCAGTCAGGGTCAGCACGGGCGGGGGTCCAGGGTCAGGGCGGCCGGGGGGTCAGGAGGGGGGGACCGACGTCATCTAGAATATGAAGCTAATTATTAAAATTGGTTATGTCATCAATACTCGTCACAGATCATCAATAGTCATGCTTTGACAACAGTTTTCATGTTGAGTTAAAGTTAACGGATGTTGAGCTCACATGACCTCATCTCCATGACGTATTAAAGGGGGCGGAGTCTCCTCCGTCTCTCTACAGGATGAACGGAAGCAGCAGCAGCGGCGTCACCGCAACTCATGGCAGCAGATGCAAGAATGAGCCAGGTAAGCTGTGACGTCATTAACACTCCACATTCGCCTGTGCCCTGCGGGGCTGCATGTTTAGTGTGTGTGTGTGTGTGTGTGTGTGTGTGTGTGTGTGTGTGTGTGTGTGTGTGTGTGTGTGTGTATACACCTGCCGGTGTGTGTCTGCAGATGACTGGACCAAGGAGGACTGCCTGACCCTGCTGGAGCGGATCCGGACTCTGCTGCCGGACACCGACGCCATGAAGTACAAAACCACAGAGTCTCACTTCGATTGGGACAAAGTGTGTTTCGGCAGATTCACTGGAGAGATGTGTCGCCACAAGTGGCAGAAAGTTTCTACTGAGGTACTTTATTATCCAAACACTCTTATTAGTATTATTATTATTACTGAACAAGAACTTCACATTAGATTAAAACGTCATTAACTAGATCCTGAACCACTGATCACCAGTCAGATCATGTAACAAACCAATCAGCCTCATAATCAATCTCAGCCTGTATTCAGCCAATCGGTGACCTACTTTATACAATGGCTACGCCCTCTGAGCTGTCAGTCACCACAGAGCCAAGAGAGGTGAATCATTGGACAATTCAAGCTGTTAAAGGTTCATTTCTATTTTCCCCAAATATTTAAATTGGTTATTTTTTCATGCAAATTCCTTACTTTCAGGTTATTTTTAGAGGGTATATGTTTTTTTTGCTGTCCTATTTAAGCCGTCATCTTAATATTGAGGTAATTCTTTCCTACGTCGTATCTGTGGGGATAATCTTTATAAACCAGGAGCAGCTTTCAGAGAACAGATCCACAAGGAACCAGAAAAAAGCGTTCTTATTGATCCCGTATCCACACCAAGCCGTTCTGTGTTACAGGTTCGTAAGTATAGAACGATGACGGAGCTCATCATTGATGCCATGGAGTTCGTGAAGAACCCATACAAAGGCAAGAAGCTGAAGGTTAGTCGGCCAAGCAGGATTAGGGGTTGGTGGGTCTCCTCTGTTCATGTGTCATCATGTAGTTCGTTAATAATCGGAGACTTTCAACTAAACCGGTTAGAAATGTTTCAAATGACACAAAAAAAGAAATAAACCAACAACATCCTCCCAAATGTTCCTGGATCTGATTTTCACAATTAAAGCAAATAGAATACTGACCTATGACTCGTTGGTCTCTCAGATCTGAACGTTGCCCTCGCTGGTAGAAAGCTGATGGATCAGGAACCCTAATATCTGTGGTTCTGTAGGAAGACCTGATGCTCACTGGAAAAAAAGTAGAATCATGAATTGACTAATCAGGAAGTGGACGACATCACATTTCAGATAAAACCAGAACCATGGGAGGGCCACAGGGCTCGATGTTGGGACCACTGCTCTTCAGTATATACGTCACCGATCTCCCACCTGTAGATCACGCTGTATGCAGAAGATACAGGGCTGTTTACCCATAATGCATTAGAAGCTACACTTTAAAATTCAAACCTGTTCATTTTAGATGTATTATAGATACAGATAATCCCCCCTTCACCAAACTTTACACATGGCACAATACAGTCAGACAAGTACCGTTGTCCTGGCAACCGCCAAACCCAGACTCGTCCATCAGATTGCCAGATGGAGAAGCGTGATTCGTCCCTCCAGAGAACGTCTCCACTGCTCTAGAGTCCAGCAGCGGCAATTTTTACACCACTGCATCCGACGCTTTGCACTTGCTGATGTATGGCTTGGATGCAGCTGATCGCCATGGAAAACCATTCATGAAGCTCTCTACTGTTCTTGAGCTAATCTGAAGTCCACATGAAGTTTGGAGGTCTGTAGCGATTGACTCTGCAGAAAGTTGGTGACCTATATACTATATGCGTCAGCATCCGTTGACCCCGCTCCGTCATTTTACGTGGCCGACCACTTCTTGTTGAGTTGCTGTCATTCCCAATCACTTCCACTTTGTTATAGGACACCTGATTTATATTATTTGGATGGGTGAGTGAATACTTTTGGCAATATAGTGTATATAATCCTTATTAATCCCAACAGGGACCTTTGTGATCGTCTTGTAACGTTTCTACCGTGTCCATCAACTGCAACTACTAACAGCAGTTTGCTAAAAACTTGTTACTTTACATCTCCTTATTTTACATGAAGTTAATGTTTTGTGTGTTATTTGTATTTGAATAAAGGAGCATGACCTTTGACCCAGGTTCTCATATTCAAACAGACTCATCCAGATTTCCCCAAAAAACCTCTGACTCCGTACTTCCGCTTCTTCATGGAGAAACGAGCCAAATACGCCAAAATCCACCCGGAGATGAGCAACCTGGACCTGACCAAGATCCTGTCCAAGAAGTACAAGGAGCTGCCTGATAAGAAGAAGGTCTGGCCTCTGCCTGATTGGCTGGAGATATGTCAGCTGATGGATGTTTCTTTCAGTCCTGAATGTGTTCTTTACTTCCCACAGCAAAAGTACATCACAGAGTTTCAGCGAGAGAAAGAAGAGTTTGAGAAGAACATGACTCGATTCAAGTAGGTCCCACCAGCTTCATAGCCGTTTACTGGTTAGCATGTAGCATGTAGCGTGGCTAACGTCAGCTGACCTGCAGGGAGGAACATCCAGAGCTGATCGAAGAGAGGAAGAAGTCAGACCTGCCGGAGAAACCCAAAACTCCTCAACAGCTGTGGTACAACCACGAGAAGAAGACATACATGAAGGTCCACCCCGAGGTAGGGGGGCCCCCCAACACACACACACAGTCAACACACTGGACACACAGACACACACACACACAAACAGTAACCCCCTCTAAGTGAATGAGCTGGTTCTGATTCCAGGTGAGCCAGAAGGAGCTGAAGGAGGCCCTGAGGAGACAGTGGTCCCAGCTGTCTGACAAGAGGAGACTCAAGTGGATCAGCAAGGCCCTGGAGCTCCAGAAGGATTATGAGGTACCTGAAGAGACGGACAGGACTAGACCAAACAGTCCTGCATCTACATCGGAGGCGGCTCAACATGTGACCTGTGTGTGTGTGTGTGTGTGTGTGTGTGTGTGTGTGTGTGTGTGTGTGTGTGTGTGTGTGTGTGTGTGTGTGTGTGTGTGTGTGTGTGTGTGTAGGGCAGCATGAGAGCGTACCATGAAGCCCACCCAGACGTGTCCTCTGATGAACATGTTCGCTCCGTCCTCACTAAAGCAGAGAGACAGCTGAAGGACAAGTTTGATGGGCGACCGACCAAACCTCCACCGTGAGTCTCCCATCACTATTGATCATTATTGATCACATGTTCACCAGGAAGCACCATGTTCACCATAGGTGTACTTTGGCTAGTAACGGGTACTCTCTTACCTAGTAACGGCTATTCTCTCCCCTAGTAACGGCTGCTCTTTCCCCTAGCAACGGCTGCTCTCTCACCTAGTAACGGGCGCTCTCTCCCCTAGTAACGGCTGCTCTCTCCCCTAGTAACGGCTGCTCTCCCCCCTAGTAACGGGCGTTCTCTCACCTAGTAACGGGCGTTCTCTCACCTAGTAACGGGCGTTCTCTCACCTAGTAACGGGTGCTCTCTCCGAGTAATGGGCGCTCTCTCCCCGAGTAACGGGTGCTCTCTCCCCGAGTAACGGGTGCTCTCTCCCCGAGTAACGGGTATGCTCTCTCCCCTAGTAACGGGTATTCTCTCTCCCTAGTAACAGGTACTCTCTCATCTAGTAACAAATACTCTCTCTCCCCTAGTAACGGGTACTCTCTGTACTGTGCTGAGCTGATGGTGAACATGAAAGACGTGCCGAGCACCGAGCGGATGGTCCTCTGCAGTAAACAGTGGAAGATGATGACGCAGAAAGAGAAGGATATGTTTCAGAAACGCTGCGAGCAGGTCAGTATCAACATGCCGCCACTGATCCATTCTCTATGTCAACTGCGCTCTGACTTCCTGTTCTCGTCTCTGATCCACCAGAGGAAGAAGCAGTACGACGTGGACCTGCAGAGGTTTCTGGAGGTCCGTCAATGTTAACGAGTGGTTATTCATGTGGAACCAGTTTTATACAAGCAGAAGAAGCATGTTGGCGTTTATTTATCTGGACTGTGTTTTTCAGAGTCTTCCGGAGGAGGAACGAGACCGGGTCATGGGTGAGGAGAAACTGGGCGGGGCCAGACTGGGAGGAGGCGTGGCCGCCAGCCCGCACAGAGGCAAGAGTCCTGTCAAGGTCTGAACTTTCTTCCTCTTTGTGCACATGTTCACACCAACTGCATTTAACCTGGCTTCACCAGAGAGGAGGCAGGCTTAGCACCGTAGAGAAGGCGGGGCTTAGCACTGTAGAGGAAGCAGGGCTTCCCTACACGTGTTATGGTTGTGAACGTCTGTGGTCTGTAGTCAGTCAGGTGACGTCTGTCCTTTCATCAGGAGCGTCGGGAGGCGGAGCCAGAGATGTGGGCGCCGGCCGGGCAGCCCAAAGAGAGACGGGACGGGAAGAAGGCAGCGAAGCTTCCAGAGACGCCGAAAACAGCCGAGGAAATGTGGCAGCACAGCGTAATTGGAGACTACCTGGCCAAATACAGAGTGAGCTCATGTCTCAAGTGAAGCTTAAGCTATTTTGTTATTTAAGTGGAGCAGGAAGTGACCGTGGTCATGTGACTTCCTGCAGAGCGACCGCCGGAAGGCTCAGGCGGCGATGGAGGCGGCCTGGAAGTCGATGGAGAAGAAGGAGAAGATCCCGTGGATCAAAAAGGCAGCGGAGGACCAGAAGCGTTACGAGGTTCAGTACCAACCTGTGGTCAGTGAGCCACGCCCCCCCACGCACTGCCCCCCCCACACACACACACACACACTGACCCCTACCCCAACACTGAACCCTCCCCCCAACACTGACCCCTCCCCCTACACACACACACACACAACACAGTGACTCCTCCCCCATACACTGACCCTCCCCCCCCCCCCCCCACACACACACACACACACACACACACACACACACATTGATCCCCACCCCACACACTGACTCCTCCCCCTTCTGATGCTGCCGCCATATTTAGTAAAGACTGTGGACTGAATTGTGTCTCACTGCCTGCTGTCTCACTGCCTGCAGAGGGAGCTGTTGGAGATGAGGACTCCGCCTGCAGCTCAGAGGAAACCCAAGTTTGAGGGAGAACCAAAGAAACCTCCAGTGTGAGTCCGTCTTCATGAGCCGCGTTGCATTCACTGACAATCGTGAATTAAAGCTTCCATCCAACTACTTCCTGGAGGGTTTAATTCAGCAGCTACAGGAATGATTGGTTCTTGTTATTGTCTCCATTAATTAATACATTTTTTGGAACAAGATGTTCAGTAAATTTGTTTATTTTTCATCCAGTATCCAGAGTCTTCGTTTCAGAAATTCTTTATAAAAATGTACGCCAAGTTACGTCATGTCATAGAAACAGAGACCCAGCAGCCTTGCTTTAAGCCTCGCCCCTGCCGTTTGCATCCAATAGGAGCGGGTACCAGATGTTCTCCCAGGAGCTGCTGACCAATGGGGAGCTGAACCACTTCAGCCTGAAGGAGCGGATGGTGGAGATCGGCAAGAGGTGGCACAAACTGACCCAGACTCAGAAGGACAAGTACAAGAAGATGGTGGAGGAGCAGCAGGGGGAGTATAAGGCCGAGCTGGAGGACTGGATTAAGGTAACTGTCGCCAAGGCAACTCCATAAATCTGGAGGACAGAGTCAGTTCTGAGCCAAACACAGCTCTCCTAATCAATGTCTCCTTCTGCTCTTCAGTCTTTGTCTCCTCAGGACCGAGCCGTCTACAAAGAGTTCTCGACATCGGTGAGTTCACTCTCCCCCGCCCCTTCCTGTATCCCCACGGGACCTTCTAGATGTGACGTTCTAACAGTTGTTTGTGTAACGGTTGTTTGTGTGTTTATTCCATCAGAAGCGTCGCAGCACTGCTAAGAGCCGGAGCCCCGGGGCCAAAGTCCGTGTGACGGCAAAGGGAAAGGCCACCAGTTCAAGAGCTGCCACGCAGACGGTTGGGGTCGCCAAGAGGGCCATGGCATACCGAGCCAAGGTACCACTCCGCTCACTCGACTGCACACTCGTCCGCACAGTCGACTGCAAAACAACTGCACAGTCAACCACAAAACAACGGCGCAACAACCACACACTCAACCTCATTACATCCGCACACTCAACCTCACAACAACCGCGAAACATCTGCACAGCAACCACACAACCACCTCACCCTCGACAGTATTGCTTGGAGTGGTCTGGACCCTGTGTGCCGTCTTTCAGGTTGCCGTGTCTCTTTCAGCAGGACATGTCCGACTCCGATGAGGAGAAGAGTGAGTCGTCAGACTCTGATGAAGATGATGAGTCGTCAGGAAGCAGTGACAGTGACGAAGACGATGATGAGGTGAATTTTTTTTAATGTGAATCTGATCCTGAACCTTTTAATAATAGACTAACATGATGATTATAATACAGTATATAATATATAGAAGTTCAATTAAAGTCCGCCATTAAAGGAAGATAAACGAACGGTAACTGACTGATCTGGGGTGACCATGGCTCAGGTGGTAGAGCGGGTTGGCCAATGTTCAGAGGGTCAGCGGTTCGATCACCGCCCTGGTCACTGTGTCATGGTCGTTGTGTCCTTGGGCAAGACACTTCACCCAGCTTGCCTCGTGTGAATGTGTATGACTGCTGTATGTTTGAGGTGGTGGTCGGAGGGGCCGTAGGCATGGGCGTAGCGGACGCGGGGTATGCGTCCCCCGCACTTCCCGTATCTGTGCCCTCTGTCCCCCGCACTTCTTACAGCCATTACAACCCTTCAATTCATTTTAACACGTGGAAGCGCGTTTTTCCGAACCGAACGCACCATGAGCAGGCAGAGCCAGGCGGCAAACACCGCTGTCGTGTTGTGATTTTAATCACACGGACATTGATTCAGATCTTGTTCACCAAGAGTCAAAAAACCTTACTGTTTTTCCAAACAAACCATGAAAGTTGAGTATTTCTGTTGCATGTAGATAATGTTTAGCTCAATCATGTCTAATTAATACCTGTCAATATAGGACTATCAAGTTAAGCTAGTTAACAAGTGTTAACTGTAAGTTATGTTGAATCGCTTGCTAGGTGCAATGGTAGTAACTAGTTACATTTACTCCTTTACATTTACTTGAGTAACTTTTTGGATACATTGTACTCTTGAGAGTTGTTTTACTGCTAAATCCGTTTTACTTTTACTTGAGCAATATTATTCTTAAGTAACAACACTCCACTCTTACTTAACTACAATTTTTGGCTACTCTACCACCTAGAAATATACCCACTCCTCAATTTCTGCACAGAACTTGTGCTCACTATTGTTTTGCACATATTTTTAAAATCTTTATATAATAGAGCAGCGTCAGGGAGAAAGTGGACCAGGGGCCAGCAAAGATGATCATGCAGGGTCACAGGTGAGAAGAGAATATAACTAGCTGAGAAAAAATATAGATAGCATAAAAGTGACTTTGTGATTAATTTCCACAGCTATGTCACCACTACTATTCTTAATTCTATTTAAAAATTTGCTTCGCACATTTATTATCTGGCTACTTACCCTGTAGATGTTAGAGAGTCATTCTGTGTCAACTCAGCTTTAGATTTTAGATTTTGATAGTATAGAATTCTAAAGAACTAAAGGCGGTCACCTGGTGCTGTGCTGTTTGTAGTTATGTGGTTCTTTAGCCACTAAGGAGAGGTGCAATTGAATGCGAGAGGAGTCGCATTCTCAATGTCTATTACTCAATAGACCTCAGAACAATTTGTCCCCCTCACTTCTGAAATGATGGCTACGCCCCTGGCCGTAGGCGCAGAATGGCAACCACGCTTCCATCAGTCTGCCCCAGGGCAGCTGTGGCTACCATCGTAGTTTACCACCGGTAGTAAATGAGTGTGTGTGTGAATGAATGGAACCTGGAACCCTGTCAGAGCGCTTCGAGTGTCTAGAAAAGCGCCATACAAATCCAATCCATTATTATTATTATTGACTGCAGACTGGTAGTTCCATAGCCCCCCTAGTACTTCAAGTTCCGTACCGGTGGAGCATGGTGGGTAGCAGAGATTGAATGGGTTACAGCCTCGACCGATGGGTCTCTGGCGAAATCTTCTCCGGCTTGATGTCCTGACTTGGATAGGACACATGGCCGCAATGGGTGGTGGTTGAGTTGTTATGACTTCGTCAATGGACTCCCGCAGATCGACTGCCGTCTTCGTTCGACAGTCTTCGTTCGTCTGTCCTGACGCTGTAGTGACAAGCTCTTAAGTGCTTTATTTACCTCCCTCCAATCAAGTCTAGTCACTCCAGCTGAGATGGCTGAAACTAGGTAATTGCCAACTTAGTATGAACAGCTTCACAAGAATTTACACAACAAGCTATCTAGATGAGACTAAATGTTACAACTAGCTCTACTCACAGAATACCTGAACCCAAATCTACAATTAGTTTCTGACCAACAAGTAAAAAATGCAGCTTCCTTCTTTTCTCCAGACAAAATTTAGCTGCCAATAACCAGGCAATATCTGATGACAGCATAAAAACCACAACTTCCAAACTCTTGAAATGTTGGTCTTGTTTTGTCGTTTCCTCAGAATGATGACGAGGATGATGAGGACGACGAAGATCAGAGCTCGTCAGAGGACTCCAGTGACTCAGACTCAGACTAGCCCCGCCCCCTCCCCCTCATTGGAGAGGACAGGCTGTGCAGGCCACGCCTCCTCACAGGCCAATCATCCAGGCGGACCAATGAGAACGGGTGATGCCATACCGTGGCCACGCCCTGTGGAAGGGGTGGAGCCTGCCAGAGCGTTTTGTTACTCGTGTTTCGGTTTTTATCGAGTTTGTTGGTTTTTATCTGAACGTTTCAGGTGGATGGAGAGCCGTTTGTGTTTCTGGGTTGTTTTGTTTTTCAATGGCAGGAATGGAGCTTGTACAGTTTGTCAGGCGGGGGAGGGGCAGAGCTTATTGGTTGTCATTTGTTACCACTGAGGGAGGAACTAGTGTTCAGCCTCCAATCAGCTGCCTGCCTGAGAAGATTATTAACAAATAAATGCACTTTTTTTCTCATTTGTCTTGTCTGATTTCATTGTCCCCAAATGGCCATGGTGACAATGGACGGACGTCCGGTATAGTTAGCTAGGTAGCTAGTTAGCCAGTGTAGCTTTAAAAGTGATATTGATAACATCCAGCTACTAGATGTCGCACTCGCATTCCATTCCATTGCATTCACGTCACAACACAGCTGTTGCTCGACGCGCATGCGCCTTCAATAGGTTTCCAGTGTTCGTGTTTGCTAAAAGCTAACTAACGATATCTTACCAGTCAAGAAGAAAAGAAGCCACCTTGGCGTGGCTTTCAGTCCTTGAAACTCCTTCAGCTGACTCTGATGATCAAACACTGCACCAATGTTCACTCACCTCCTGTTGTCACTGAGCACTTAGGACTGGTACCGAAATGCTGCCCGCTTACCGCCAAACTCCACGTTTTCCCGTTAGTTTTTTCCACACTAACTGGAAACCCCAAAGACCCTTGACCCCTGACTACGCAGAGATACCATGATACCAACGTCGTTGTTCTATTGGCTCACAAGCCTTGCTAGAAGCCTCAGCCACACGTCTACAGAGGTAAACAAAACATAATTATGGACCAACATTTTTTAAAATGACTAATTCACAATCAAAACGTTTTTTTCACGAGAAGTTATACTTTTGATTCTGGACCTTTCCAGAAGCTCTGTGGATGTTTTTTTTTTTTTTAAATAATTTGTTTACATTAAAATGTTATCAATATGAATCATGACAGAATCCACAGCTTTAACGTGTCCCTTGTAAACAAAGTAGTGAGTCATGTTCCATCAGTGTATCCACTGGTGGGATCAGTGAGGATGTTTCATGTTGCACACTGTCTGTCTCTCACTTGTTAGATTTACACGTTTTGAAGCTGGAAACCTTAAAGTGGTTACCTGCTAAACAACAGATGTGCATCGTGCTGACATCAGCTGGACCAATTATATAATGACGTCTGAACAGCTGAGCTGGAACAAAGGACACAGAGACGGGTTGAGTTTCAGTTTTTATAGACATTTGAATGAATAGATTTATATAATATAAACAAGCTTCTTTCCCTCAGACATCAGTGCGTCAGCTGATGCCCCAATAAATAATCTGACCTTTGACCCCAAAACTAATCCCCCACACCGGAGCTGGCTGGTCCTCCGGGCCTTTGGCACGCTCACCTCGCTACCATGGTAACCCTCCCTCCATGTGCACTCGGAGGGAACTACAGTACCCATCAGCCCATGCTCTCCCAGCTTCATCATCTCAAGTTATAAAACAGTTACGCCCCGAAAAACAGTATCGCACATGCAACGTTGTAGTTACCAGTTACTAAACTTTATAAAAAGGGCCCCCCTCCCCACCCCAAAAGATATGTTTGTTCATCCACACAGCGACCAATCAGATCACAGCCTGCACTCAATGACACGTTCAAGTACCAGTCGGGTGTCTTCATTTTCCTGCTGAACAAGTTTCAAGGTGGTGCGGTCAAAGACCTCCAGTTACACACGAACCTCCCATCAGACTCAATGTTACTGAAACAAGATTAAAATAAAATGAATTTAGCTAATTATGTTAAATTTCCAGCAGAACTAAAGATGTGAGGCTGCGTCGTAAACCCTGAACACAGTTTGGACTCTTTGTTCTCTGCAGGTTAAATGGATTCATACTGAACTGAAGTCATGTGATCAATCTGAAGACTTCCAGATGATTTGGAAAATGGTCAGAAAGCAACGACCCGGTCTCCTCTGGTCATCATTTTCATCACCATCATCATCATCATCAGCAATTTGGTGCTTTCACTTTATTTAACGATCTCCAGGTCCAGTTTCCTGTCAGCTGACCATACGAGGCTCAGTTCCTCCCTGATGTTTGACTGACAGGATGGCCGACAACCTGCTGACCCCAGAACCACACACACACACACACACGCAGACACACACGACACACACACACACACACACACACACACAGCGCGTCATAGTGGGACGTCCAGCAGCTTCTTGTGCAGGTACTGCTTCACCTCCTCGATGCCGTTCAGCTTCTCAAGCTCCTGGTACGGCAACTAGGGGGGACAAGAAAGACCACATCACAACCTGGTCCACACTCCAGATGTCAGCCTTCAGGGTTGGCCCCGTCCTAGATCCGTATCGATGGTAGACCACATGTGACCCAGACGGACTGAAGGAAGACTGCACCCACCTGTAAGATGATGTATCCCAGCAGCCTCAGGTGCCGGTCCCTCATGGCCCGAGAACCCACCAGGACCTCCGAGTTGTGGCAGTAGTGCCACTTGTCGTTGACGGACATGATAACCCTGCAGAGACATTTGGACATCAGAGACCTGGTCCTGACAGCAGGTTCAGACTTCAGCTGGTTTACTCTGAGTTGGACTGACCTCCTGATCTGTTTCTGGTCTGTTGGGGGCTCGTCATCGTTCGGTCTGTCGGGGGGGTGGAGTGGTGGTGACGGTGGTCCTCTGTCGGCCCCAGAACCCTCAGAATATGTTACGCCCTCGTAAAAGCCCGGCAGCTCACAGTCTGTCCCCGGGCCCCCTGGACCCCCACCCTCATCCTCCAGGATCTTCCCGATGGAGAACTGGAAGAGAGAGTCCGGTGCGGTGGACCCTGTTGGGCCCTGGACCCCGGGCGGGGCCAGGCCATCAGAGGGGGGGCTGCTGAGTGTGGAGCTGTCCTGGCTCTCCATAGAGTGCTCCTTGGCCAGACTGGAGTAGTACTCCGCTGCAGGGACGTAGTAGGGGCCATAAGAGCCGCCATTAGTCCCGGGCCGCAGGGCCCCTGAGGGTGCTGTGGCCCCCGGGGTGCTGCGGATGTGGTGGGGCAGGAAGGCCCTGGGCTCCATGGCCCCGCCCATCACCTCTCCCACCTCAGCCGGCTCGGCTCCGTCCTCCAGCACCGCGAACGGAGAGAACTTCTGGAACTCTGACGTCACCACGGCAACCGCACCATCAGCTGTCTTGGTTGCCACGGCAACGCAGGACGGAGGAACGATGCTGAGAGCCAGACCGGCTCCGGTCCTGATGGGCAGTACCCGACCAGAGGGGTCCATCCACAACACGAAGTCTGGAGACGGACAGGAAGTGTTCACTGTGTACTAGTACTCTCTGTAGTGTTCGCTGTGTACTAGTACTCTCTGTAGTGTTTACTGTGTACTAGTACTCTCTGTGTTTAGGGTGTGGTAGTGTTCAATGTGTACTAGTACTCTCTGTGCTCAGGTGTGGTACTACTACCTGTGTAGTATTGTACATGTGGTTCAGGGTGTAGTACTAGTACCTGTGTAGTAATGTACATGTGGTTCAGGGTGTAGCACTAGTACCTGTGTAGTCATGTACATGTGGTTCAGGGTGTAGTACTAGTACCTGTGTAGTAATGTACATGTGGTTCAGGGTGTAGTACTAGTACCTTTGTGGTAATGTACATGTGGTTCAGGGTGTAGTACTAGTACCTGTGTAGTACCCCGGGGCCAGTACTTCGTCCTGTTTGTAGTTCTGTTCTCCAACCAGCTGTCTCAGAGCCTCGGCCACCAGACCTTTATAACTGACCGAAGACAAACAGATCAGTACCAGCTAGATGGTCTAGGACCAGGACTAGTGGACCCACTAGAAAGAAGACTTCCTGCTGATCCAGGTCAACCCCGCCCTCCCACCAGGTGTGTGTTACCTGTACTTGCGGTTGACCTCGTCAGCGGTCAGTGCGTGGTCGAACATCAGGACCTTGTGGGCCTCCAGGAGTCGTGGTCCCGCATAGTCCCGGTATTCCAGCTCCACGGCAGCATCCAGCAGGGACAGGTACCGCCGGACGATCAGAGCGTACGGACTGTCTGGAAAACACACAGACACGGACTTGTACTGGACTCTACTGGACTCTGCTGCCGAGTTGTACTGGTGATGGTGTGGGACTGACTGGTGACGTTGCTGATGAAGGCGGAGGAGAAGACCCGGTGCAGGACCAGGCCCGGGAAGTGCCCCAGCTGGAACAGAGACATGAGGATGTTGACAGTGGCGAGCGGCGAGCTGAGCACCTTCAGCTCCACCACCTCCTCCAGCCGGGAGAAGAACTGCTGCTCGTTGGACGGACGGTAGCTCATCCTGCTGAATGGGAACACCAGCTTCTGGATCACCTGAGGACCCACAAACACACCTGCAGAGTCCTGCGTACCACACATGGAGCCCACAGGACCACCTGTCTGGTCCTCACCTTACTGTCCAGGTACTCCGCCTTCTTCACTAGGAAGTCTGCTATGGTGTCGAGGAGCCGGGTCTCTCTCAGGCGATGGCGAGCAATGTATTTGGCGATCAGCGCCATTGTGTACGGCGTGATGCTGTCCACCTTCTTTGGCAACTCATCTGTCGGAGAGCAGCAAGTCACATGATCAATAGTGTAAGCCCGTTGTGAATCTGGTGTGAATCTTGTGTGAGCCCAGTGTGAATCTGGTGTGAATCTGGTGTGAATCTGGTGCAGACCCAAGTGGGAGCTGGGTGGGACCCCGGTGTGAAACTGGTGTAATACTGGTGTGAATCTGGTGTGAGCCCGGTGTGAATATGGTGCAGACCCCAGTGGGAATTGGGTGGGACCCCGGGTGTGAAACTGGGGTAATACTGGTGTGAATCTGGTGTGAGCCCGGTGTGAATCTGGTGCAGACCCCAGTGGGAATTGGGTGGGACCCCGGGTGTGAACCTAGTATGAACCCGGTGCATCCCCGATGTGGACCCGGACGGGAACCAGGTGGGACCCTGACCCACCTGCCAGGCTGCTGATGAACCTCTCCTGCCGGTTCTGGTAGAAGAGGTGAGAGCTGAAGATCAACTCCAGACTCTTGTTGCTGGCCTCTCGAACGCAGGCCGCCAACATTTCATCCAGCAGCACCATCTCCTGGTCGCGGACGCCGCTGACACTCGCCAGCGTGTGTTTGACCAGACGAAGGATCTTCCTGAAAGACAAAGAGATGGCGAATTAACATTGTTGTGGTCCCCAGAGACCTTTAGACCTGAACCCCCTTGGACAGTAAACAGTTAAAAAAGCCCCTAGTGAACACCTCACTGACATGATCATTACTGACATCAGGGTCTTCTCACCTGTTGGCGAGCAGCTGTTCAGGGTTCGGGGGTGTGCTGTTAGCGGGGACAGCGTTGGCAGGGTTGGCGCCCCCTGTGGCAGCAGCGGGTTCCTGCGGCTGCAGTGAGCGCCACTTGAGTCTGTAGTAGGAGAGCAGCAGGAAGAGGGTCTGCGGGTGTCGCTCCCTCTCCAGGTTCTTCTCCAGGCCGGCCAGGCAGGCCTCCGTCAGCGGGTGCTGGATACCCATGTGGAGCTTCATGCTGGAGCTGAACACCATGGACACGTCCTTCTGGTTGAACTGGTTCAGTCTGGACTGGGACTCGGCCTCCAACACCTGGACCACCTGAGAGTCACTGGGAAGACCTGAAGAGACCATAAATACCATTATCCATACATCAGATCACCTCAGACCAGACCCCATGATGGAGATGAGGTCAGGTGATGAGGTCAGCTGATGTCTCACCAAGCGCCGCCACAGCGTACAGACAGTTGACGATGCTGAAGTTGTCAAACTTGGCGCAGTCATTGACGATGGCGTTACAAAGCGTCTGGAAGTCCTGATGCTCCAGGATCTGACGCCCATCGCCTACCTCAGCTCCTCCTGCTGACCCCTCAGGGTCGGGGTCGCCCCCCCCACATCGGGGCAGGGGCGTGGCCTGTAGCAGCTGTCCGATCTTCTGCAGGGCGACGGGATAGTGGTTGTGGGAGATCTTGGCGGGGTTCTGGGTGACCCAGCGCAGCACCTCGTCAGGGCGCCGCGAGCGCTCGATCAGGCGCTTCATGGTGAAGAACGTGTCGTAGCTCATCTTCTCATGGATGAAGTTCCATGTCTTCTTCTTGCTGCCGGCGGCGGCGCCTCCAGCCGGAGCTCCGCCTCCATATGTGTGGAAATGGGTGTGGTGCTGATAGTGGGCTGGCAGCAGAGGCGGGGCCAGGTGGGCAGAGCCAGGGTGGTAGTGGTGGTGGAAGTGCGCTCCTCGGTGGGCATCAGGACGACCTGGGTACAGCGGGTAGGCAGGGGGGGGCGGGGCTGCGTGGTGGGGGAGGTGGGGGTGAGGGGGGTTGGGTGCCTCAAGCATGGTCAGACCTGCCCTTCGCCCCTGTTTAACCCCACCTCCTCCCCCTCCTCCTCCACCCGCGGTGCTGTAGAGGCGGGTGGCGTACATGTCGACCGACGGGGTGGTGGGGTGGGGGGGGCAGGGAGGGAGGTGGCGAGCTCGGCTCAGGAGGCGCCACCCGAAGGAGACACACAGCATAGTCCAACAGCCAGGATGCCTGGAGGCAACAACACACCGCTCCTACGGGGGGATGAAAGAGGAGGTTTAGTTAGAACTCTGATCTTGTTGAACCTGAGAGAGTCAGTTACCATGATAACCTGTCTGTCTCCTCCCTTTGGCTGATCCTGGACCAGCTGTGGAAACATGGGGGGGTCCTTTCCTTGTCAACCATTGATATGGAAGCTGACCCTGGACTCTAAACCTGACCCAGGACTCTGAACCTGATCCCTGAACCTGACCTCTGAACCTGGACTCTGAGTTGAGTTGACCAACTCAGTTAAAAAGTTTTCGGTTCCAGAACAGCTGTTCTTAATCATTTAAAGAATCTGATCATGGATTATGTCCGCCATATAAAATGTTGAAAATGTGAGTCAGAGAATATTGTTTAGATATGTGATCGGTAGGAAAATAAACTGTAATTTTCTACGAAGTAATTAAAGTCTACTACAAGAATTGCTTTTACTTCAATATCGATGTTGATGAGGAGACAGACAGACAGACAGGGAGGGAGGAGACAGACAGACAGACAGGGAGGAGACAGACAGACAGGAGACAGACAGACAGACAGGGAGGAGACCGTCAGACAGGAGACAGACAGACAGACAGGAGACAGACAGACACACAGACAGGGAGGAGACAGACAGACAGACAGGGAGGGAGGAGACAGACTGACTAACAGACAGACAGGGAGGAGGCAGACAGACATGGAGGAGACAGACAGACAGACACACAGGGAGGAGACAGACTCAAACCCTCCACTTTGTAACTTAACTATCTTTTGTTTTTTTTTGTTTTTTTTGCACATTCCTGTACAGCCCATCCTTATTTATTCATCGACCATCCACACTTTATATCTGTTTGAATATTGTATATATTATAGTCACTGTCAAGACAAATTCCTCGTTGGTGTAAAGTCCTACTTGGTAATAAATCTGTTTCTGATTCTCATTCTGAGACAGACAGTTGGAGACAGACAGGGATGGAGACGGGCGGGCAGGCAGACAGACAGACAGACAGGCGGGGAGGGAGGAAACAGACGGGGAGATTGGGAGAAACTCAGGGTTTGTCGAAGAAAGCCTGTCAGCGAGCAGGTTAGGTTCACATCATCAGTTACCATGGTAACAGATCTAAAGGTTAAGTTCACTCTCTTTCTGGAACGGAAAACTCAGAGTTTACCTAAACCTGCTTTCTAGATTCACCCCAGTAAACACCGATATAACTTATCAACGATCTGATCAGCAACAGAAATGATCGGCTCATCTGCCTCACAGCTGACCTTCAGTCAGGCAGGTGACCCCGTTCACCTGATTGATCCCTCCGAGCTCCCCGTTCAACTGATCAATCCCTCCGAGCTCCCTGATCACCTTATTGGTCCCTCCGAGCTCCCCGTTCACCTGCGGATCGATCCCTCCGATCTCCCCGTTCACCTGATCGATCCATCTGAGCTCCCCGTTCACCCGAGGATCGATCCCTCGGAACTCCCCGTTCACCTGATCGATCCCTCCGAGCTCCCCGTTCACCTGATCGATCCCTCCGAGCTCCCCGTTCACCTGAGGATTGAACCCTCCGAGCTCCCCGTTCACCTGAGGATCGAACCCTCCAAGCTCCCCGTTCATCTGACCGATCCCTCAGAGCTCCCCATTCACCTGATCGATCCCTCCGAGCTCCCCATCCACCTGGTCGATCCCTCCGACCTCCCCGTTCACCTGAGGATCGATCCCTCCGAGCTCCCGGTTCACCTGACAGCCACTCTCAGCCCGGGCCAACATGCTAGCATTGGCATCTATTGGGCTAGTTATCCGCTCATATACCCCGCTGCGGCGTCACAGACACGTCACAACATGCCAAATGAATATGACGAAGTCCTGCTCCATTTGACGTCCCTGTGGAGTTTTTTCTCTCCGGCTAACAGGCTAACCAGCAGCTGACAGGCGACTGCTAGCCGGGCTGCTCGCTGCTATCTGACAGCCACAGCACACTCCGCCGGTTGTCAGCTAGCAGCGAGCAGCCCGGCTGTCAGTTAGCAGCTAGCAGCCCGGGTAGCGATCACATGTCGGGGGCATCACACATGACCGAAGCCGTGAAGCTAACACGCTCAAGACGTGAACCAACAAGCTAACTGAGGCTACAAGCTAAACTACGGTAAAACAAGCTAACCGCGAGCTAAGCTTACCTAGCTGACCTGTTAGCATGTTAGTACGTCCTTCTCTCAGTCGTACAGCCGGGTTATTACCCGGGTGACTACGCCGGTAATAACCCGGGTCAGCCCGGCAGACTCGGGGTTTACCTCATAGCTCAGTAACGCCGGCGGCTCCGCTCTGCTGAAACTCCTGAGGCCGCCAAGAGTGTGCGTTCACCGGGGAAAAGTCAGCGGTCAGCCGCTTCATTCCTCCACATAACCCGCAGACGCCATCCCGGTCTACCCGGCATGCAACTGGGGAGAGGGGGAGAGTCCGACCGCGCCCCCTGTCTGTAGCTCCTGGGACTGACATGCCCCATCGTGTAACTTGTTCTTCTTCTTCTTCCGTTGTTTTGTTGGCAGACAGCGTTGTGGCACATCACCGCCCCAACTGGTGGGTTCTAATTATTATCCCTTGATTCCAACAACAAATAACCTCTTCTTCACGCTTACTTACTTAATTCTTAATTCTCCCGGACTCCACAGAACAAGGTAGAACCTCCTCCTCCTCTGGAGAGTTCCTCCAGTCTGACTAGTGACTGCAGTCTGCCCTCCGTCCTGCTGGGAGCAGCATTGTTCCCAGCGGCGTTATACGGATAAACACCACCGAAGAAGAGGGCGCTCCAGTAAAGATGGCGGAGCGGGGTGATGACGGAACGGCCGTGTTGCTCTTGAGTCGCGTCTAGAGGCCGCAGCTGTGTGTTCGCTCCGTAAGGATGGCCCACCGCTACCTGCGGCTCTCTGCCGGCTGCACCAGCACCCTCTGGCGGCTGCGGCCCTCCGCCGCCCCGGCCCGGCTGGTAGGTGCACCGCATGCTAACATGCTAACCGCGACAGCGGCCGGAACGAGCTCGAACTCGAGGAAAAGGTGTTACGTAAGACAAAGTCACCTGTGTGGCGTTCAGGGCTGCTACGTCATTGAGTCGGCTAACTTCCAAGGACACCTGATGTTGTTATGATTGGCCCGGCATGGGGTTCATCAAAAATCTGGTTCTGCTTACAGCTGATCAGCTGTTTCTGACCCTCACAGCTGATCAGTTAGTTCTTCTGATCCTCACAGCTGATCAGCTAGTTCTGATCCTCACAGTTGATCAGCTGGTGTTTCTCAATTGTTTCAAGTGTTTCCATATTTAGACAGCATTGAAATATGATTGAAAGTAACCTTCGTGAGTTGTAATATGACGTGATGGTGAACGTCTGATTCCTGTCTGTCAGGTGACGTGCTCGGCTGCTGTGGGACAGGTAGAGAAGGGGCGGAGCCTGTTGAGTGAGCTGCTGGGAGTGTGCAAGAGCCTGAGCTCCAGACCACCTAAAGGTACAGGATTGTGTGTGAGGACCAGGATGAGCTTCAGGTCTTGGGAGTGACGAGGTCCTCATATGTGTGAAGGTTCAGACCTGGTTAGACTCGGGTTCAGGTTCCGTTCAGGGTTAGGTTGAGGTCCCGAATGTCCCAACAACTGCAGATGTACCAACATGTGTGTGTTCAGGACAGTGACGTGGTTTTTCTTCTTCAGGTTTTGAGAAATATTTTCCAAATAGTCAGAAAACTCCAAAGAACAGCGAAGCTGAAGCAGCAACCAAAGGTACCCCTGACTCACACCCCCACCTACCCCCATCTACCCTCATCTACCCCCACCTAACCCCATCTACCCCCCACTTACCCCCATCTACCCCTACGTATCACCATCTACCCCTACCTACCCCGATCTACCCCCACTTACCTCCATCTACCCCTATGTATCACCATCTACCCCTACCTACCCCGATCTACCCCCACCTACCCCCATCTACCCCTACCTACCCCATCAACCCTAACCCTACCCCTACCTCCCGAGTCCTTCTGGATCTGGACTCTACTGAATGTTACCTGATTGATGGATTTTTTTATTTTTCTGTTCTCAGAGGACAAACCTGATTCTGGGAGGTCAGCGGGAGGAGGACCAGGAGGAGGAGGTGGAGGACCGGGAGGAGGACCAGGAGGAGGAGGAAGACGAGACCGAGGAGGCCGTAGGGAGGAGTCACACTGGTATAGCCGTCTACAGAAGGTCAGATCAGTTCCTTTTCCTCTTGTGTGATTGTGGATGCGCCTGTTGGTCTGGGTCTCATCTGGGGGCTGGTTTGTTTCAGGGTGATGTTCCCTGGGACGATAAAGAGTTCCGGATGTACTTCCTGAGCGGCATGATGTTCTGGACCACCGTCACCTACTACTTCTTCTTCAGGGACGGAGGACGAGAGGTCACCTGGAAGGACTTTGTCAACAACTTCCTGTCCAAAGGAACGGTGAGGACCTTCAAGGTCACATGACCTGCTCATTTCTACATATATCTGTTTGTCCAATACTTTAATGTTGGACTCTTCCGGTCCGTGGTGTTGGTCTGGTCCTCAGGTGGACCGGTTAGAGGTGGTCAACAAGCGCTACGTCAAAGTGGTCTTCTCTCCAGGGAAGACTCCGGTGGATGGGGTGAGTCCTGGACTGGCAAACTGAACAGTCAAGGATTTCATCATCAGTGGCTGATTTAACACATGTTCATAGACTAGATGAGATGGTGAACCACCATCCTCTTCTCTTCCAGCAGTACGTGTGGTTTAACATCGGCAGTGTGGACACCTTCGAGAGGAACCTGGAGACGGCTCAATACGAGCTCGGCATCGAAGGGGAGAACCGTTTGCCGGTGGTCTACTCCACCGAGAGTGACGGGTGAGGAACCATCCACCACGCGGTGCCGATTGATTAGGGGTGTAACGATACATGTATTCATATTGAACCAGAATGGTACAGAGGTCACGGTTCGGTGCGTGGATTTACACGGTATAAAAATAAATAAAATTGGCGCGCAAATTAATTAACGGTTAGAGGCCGTCCACGCGGAAGCATTTTTTGTGGCCGGTTTGTTTTCATGTAGACGGCAAAAACTTATATGCTGACGCCATCGGCCAGCACCTCGACCCTCGAACCTGACTTCTTCCCCGCGACGTCTCGTAACAACAACAACAACAACAACAACGGCGGCCTACGTGCTCGTAGCAGAGCACGTCTTTACGACGGTGTATCAGGGCAACTGTAGCCGAGAAGAGGGGGGCAATATTCCGGGAAAAAAAGTTGCAGAAATGCTTTTTTTTTACGATGCTAACAACCAACGCATTTATTTTTCTAATTAATCCATCACAACGTGTGACAACGCCTCGTTAAGGTCCTTAGGGTGACGACTGTTCATACTTATTGTTGGCTTTATTTATACGGGCCAAATTGTCATCTTATGGATATTTATTGAATGGGTGGTCGGGTGGATAGTGGCCGTAGCTTTCACGTGTTGCCATAGCAATGGCAAACATCCGGTCAAGCTCCGTCTCTTCTTCTGCGTTTTTTGGTGTATTTTTGTAGCAGAAACAGCGCTACATAAGGGCCTGGAATATGTACTACAGCGCATTTTCAGTGTATTCAGAGCTCTGTTTACATCTAAGATTACGCAGTTCAGGCTGTTGCAACTCGCTCAGGAGAGAGACTGTATGCCACTAGGTGGTACAACTGGAGACATGCACAATAAAAAAGAACTGCCTTCTGCATTTTTGTTTTTTTTTCTGTCTCCTCCATTGCCCCGAACTCGTACCGGGGCAATGTCTGAACCGAGGTACGTACCGAACCGTGACTTAAGTGTACCGTTACACCCCTACGATTGATCCGGTTTCAGGTCTCCACTCACCTTCATCCTTCCTCCTCAGCACCTTCCTGCTGAGCATGCTCCCTACGGTGCTCATCATCGGCTTCCTGCTGTTCATGCTGCGGCGTGGCCCAGCGGGGGCGGGGCGGCCCGGCCGGGGGATGGGCGGGCTCTTCAGCGTCAGCGAGACCACCGCCAAGATCCTGAAGGACGAGATCGACGTGAAGTTCAAAGACGTGGCGGGCTGCGAGGAGGCCAAGCTGGAGATCATGGAGTTCGTCAACTTCCTGAAGAACCCCAAACAGTACCAGGACCTGGGAGCCAAGATCCCCAAGGTGAGGGTGGGACTAGCACCTCTAAGGTGAGGGTGAGACCAGGACCACTTGTGGTTCCTTAATGATCTGATGTGGTCTCAGGGAGCCATCTTGACGGGCCCCCCAGGAACAGGAAAGACCCTCCTGGCGAAGGCGACAGCTGGCGAGGCCAACGTGCCGTTCATCACCGTCAACGGCTCCGAGTTCCTGGAGATGTTCGTGGGCGTCGGCCCCGCCAGGGTGAGACGCACACACACACACACACACGCATGCTAAGGACGCCGTCCCTGCTGACTTCCTGTCTGTGGTGGTCATCCTGATGTTATGTTTCCTGTTCAGGTCAGAGATCTGTTCGTCATGGCGAGGAAGAATGCCCCCTGCATCCTGTTCATCGACGAGATCGACGCCGTGGGCCGGAAGCGTGGGCGGGGCAACTTCGGGGGCCAGAGCGAGCAGGAGAACACGCTGAACCAGCTCCTGGTGGAAATGGACGGTGGGTGAACGGCATCATGGGAAGTTATCATCAGCGGAGCCGCAGATCTCACAGCTATCTGTGCTTCCAGGGTTCAACACGGCGACCAACGTCGTGGTTCTAGCAGGAACCAACAGACCCGACATCCTGGACCCGGCTCTGATGAGACCGGGACGCTTCGACAGGCAGATCTACATTGGTGAGAACCTGTTTCCTGTTTCCTGTTTGAATGCCAGAAGACCAACTGCTGTGTCACTTTGGGAGAAAAAGTTTGTCTACCTGTCTTTCCTCTGCCCACCTGTCTGTCCACCTGTCTCGTCTTCTCACCTTTCTGTCCTCTGCTCACCGGTCGGTCCTGTGTCCATCTGTCCCTGGGCGGCTCCACCCGTCTCCAGCTCTAGTCTAGTCCTGATGTTCTAGTCTAGTTCTGACAGGTGGTTATGGAGGATTCTGGGTCTGGGTGTCCCACCTGAGCCAGGTCTCAGGTCTCTGTGTTCTGGTGTCTCAGGTCCTCCTGATATTAAAGGTCGAGCGTCCATCTTTAAAGTCCACCTGCGTCCTCTGAAGATGGAGGTCGACCTGGACAAAGACGCTCTGGCCAGGAAGATGGCCGCCCTGACACCTGGCTTTTCAGGTAAACGCCATGTGACCTTCCCTCCACCAGACAGCTGCAGCCTCCGTCTGCTTCACGTTGGGTTTCTTCTTCCTGCTTCCTGTCTGTCAGGTGCTGACATCGCTAACGTCTGCAACGAGGCAGCCCTGATCGCCGCTCGCCACCTCGCAGACGCCATCCATCAGAAACACTTTGAACAGGCCATCGAGAGGGTGATCGGAGGTGAGCTAACGCGGCTCCGCCTCCTTCCCTAGTCTCCACCCACGGCGGCTTCTGATGGCTGATCCAGGACTAAGTACCCAATGTCTGTGTGCAGGTCTGGAGAAGAAGACTCAGGTCCTGCAGCCAGAGGAGAAGAAGACGGTGGCGTATCATGAGGCTGGTCACGCCGTTGCCGGGTGGTTCCTGGAGCATGCCGACCCGCTGATCAAGGTATCCCTTCCTGTTTCACCTGTTTCTTTAATGGACCTCTGAATGGAACTTAGCACACTGTTCTAACTACTGTTAATACTACCCATGAGCCTCAGCTGCTGTCTCCAGACTGCGTGAGTATATGTGTGTATGCCGTTTGTGACATTGATGAGCATCAGGAGGACCTGATAGAAACTGGACCTGATGGAACTTGGATCTGATGGCATGTGTCTTACCTGTGCAGGTGTCCATCATCCCCAGAGGGAAGGGTCTGGGTTACGCCCAATACCTGCCCAAGGAGCAGTACCTGTACACCAAAGAGCAGCTGCTGGACCGCATGTGCATGACTTTGGGGGGACGCGTCTCCGAGGAGATCTTCTTTGGACGCATCACCACCGGAGCTCAGGACGACCTTCGGAAGGTCACCCAGAGCGCCTACGCACAGGTCAGAGGTCACGCAGGTCAGAGGTCACGCAGGTCAGAGGTTCCATCGACGTTTTTTTATACTCCAATCCAAGGAGCCAACTTATATTATTATATTATATTATTGTCGTATGTTATATTATATTATTATGCTATTATATTATGCTATCTTCTATAATGTTATATTATTTATATAATGTTGGGTTATTTAATATTCTAAATATTCTTCTCTGTTCTTTAATGTTATATTATGTTTTAGAGACACTTTAGTCACCAGTGAACCTTCGGGTTCACCTGTTTGGACTTGGAGAACATGGTTCAGCCGTCTGCTCCTGTTCCTGTCTGACCCGTCTCTGTGTTCTGCTGCAGATCGTTCAGTTTGGGATGAACCCGAAGGTGGGGCAGGTTTCCTTCGACCTCCCCCGGCAGGGTGAGATGGTTCTGGAGAAACCCTACAGTGAGGCTACGGCTCGTCTCATCGACACTGAGGTCCGGACCCTGATCACCGAGGCCCACCAGAGAACCCTCCAGCTGCTCAGCGACAAGAAGCCTGAGGTGGAGAAGGTACCAGCTATCTAGCAAGGTTTCTCAACCTGGTCTATGTTCCAGAACAGGTTCTAAACACGCGAGAGAAAGGGGACAGTGTTTTACCGGGCTGGGAGAACCCTGACTAGGATGGTTCTAGGGGACAGGGTCGTACCGAGCTGGGAGAACCCTGACTAGGAGGGTTCCAGGGGACAGGGTCGTACCGGGCTGGGAGAACCCTGACTAGGAGGGTTCTAGAGGACAGGGTCGTACTGGGCCCTGTCCTAGAACCCTGATTAGGAGGGTTCTAGGTCGAACAACATATCTCATCACCTGGAGACAGCACTGACCCAGAAACCTTCACTCCAGATCAGGGTTCTCGGTCTCTCACAGGGTTCTTTGTGGTCCTGCAGGTGGCGCTGCGTCTGCTGGAGAAGGAGGTTCTGGATAAGAATGACATGGTGGAGCTGCTGGGCAAGCGTCCATTCGCAGAGAAGTCAACTTATGAGGACTTTGTGGAGGGAACCGGAGGCGTGGACGAGGACACAACACTGCCAGAGGGTCTGAAGGACTGGAACCAGGAGAGGAGGGACAAGGGGGAGAGCCAGGACGAGCAGGTGGCCCGGCAGATCTCTGGAGGGATGCCCTTCTAGAACCTTATCAGTCACATGTGTTCTTCCAGTATCATGTAGTCACTGAATGAACACCAAGAAATCTGCACTCAACATCACATCCAGGTCCAGGTCTGGGTTCTAGACTACTTCCAGAGTTCTTCATCTACAGGGTCTAGAACCCTCCACTGTCCCCCCTCTGCTTGTAAAACCTCATCAGACTTCAGACTTCTATTTGAACATGAAAATTAATATTTGATATGATGAAGAGGTGTCGCTTCAACCCTGAATGCTCCAGCAGCAGTCAGAGAGGAACTAAACCAGACAGGTACCCATACGCTGTGTTCCAGACCCAGTCTTCACAGGTGGATTAGGAGGAACAGGATTGTTGTGTTGTCTTTTCTTCCAGATGACCAGCTGACTTCATCAACACCAATGAGATGCTCATCATCCACGGGGGTGCGTTGGAGATCCGGTGAAACATCTCTACTCATTGTCTCTGGGGGACGTAGAACCAGAACAAACCAGAACCAGCTCTCACTGGAGGACTCTCGTCGAGTCCCTGGCCTCTAAGCATCATCTGATTAAAACTGTTGAGGAGCAGAGTTGCTGCTGGAACGTAGCGTCATCGCTGTAACCATGGTAACTGAATGCTAATATTCAGCTAAAGTTAGCATGTGGTGGATTCAGCTTCCGTCAGCTGATCAGGTATTGAATAGTTATTGATTAGTCTAACGTGTTAATGTATGTATGTGTTCATGGTTGAAAGCTTAATAAAGTCAGAAGAATAAATCAATAATCAATCATAAACCATTCAATGAAAGCTTTATTGAAATGATTCATTGTTTTAATTTAATAAACATTCATATTCAAATAGTTCATATTATATATTTACATAATGATAATTATATAATATAATAGGTTCACCCTGAGCACATCAAGTCTCGTTCCATTCACCAATGCCATGTCACACCACAGACTGTGCAGGAGTTGACTGCTGCTCTGGTCCAGGTCTGGGAGGAGATCCCTCAGGAGACCATCCGTCGTCTCATCAGGAGCATGCCCAGGCGTTGTAGTGAGTGCATGCAGGCATGTGGAGGCCACTCGCACAACTGAGGATCATTTTGACATGTCTTGAAAAATCTCCACAAAAGTTGGATCAGCCTGCGATCTGATTTTACCCTTTGATTTTCGGTATGATTCTGAATTGATACCGCCATAAGATGAGGATTTTGATTTTGTTAATCATCCTTATGTTGTTTTGTTGTCAACGCATTGCACTTTGTAATGAATAAAGATTTCCAACTGGAATATGTTATTCATTGAGAACTAGCATGTGGTGTTTAGGTGTTCGCTTTATTTGAGCAGTGTATTTAGAACAGAGTATTTCTACACCGTGGTATCGGTACTTTTGCTGCAGTAAAAGGGTCAACCCTGCAGTCTTTTATTTTGAAGGTCCTCGCGGAGGATGTGTCGTTGGCGGAAGTGCTGCAGCAGGTCGGAGAGCTGAAACACAAACATCCTGAATCTGAATCTAGTGCGTGACGCGTGTTTCTCGTCCCGGGTCCAGAGAGGGGGGAAGTCCAGAGAGAGAGGGGGTCCGGTAGCCGGAGACCCGCCGGGAGCCGGAGTCCTGCCGCCGCATGGCGGTCACGGTGTCTTCGGTATGAAAACCGAACGCTCCTTCCTGTCGCACCTCTCTGGTGGACACATGCTAAGCTAATGCTGGCAGGACTGACAACACAGACCGAAATCAATGGAACTCATCAGATACAATGACGATCAGCTGTTTTGGTGATGTAGTGATGTTTCGATCCAATGAGAGAGCACCGTGTTGATGACGTATTGTTTCCTGTGAAATGACGGGCAATACTAGAGAAGTTTGGTGTGTGTGATCTATACATAACACATCCAGTTTTAGTATTAATTGTCTAAATAATAAACAGATTATTTGGAATGAGAAAGAATATAATTTGTTTTTATTTAATTTGATTAATTGATGAGATAAATTACATTTAGTTGTATTTGATTAAAACCCAGCAGAATGGTTTTGCAGTAGTCTGTTTGCAGTAGTGAGCTCATAAAACGCTGTGTAGCAAATGATGGCATGAGAGTGTCGGATAATTTCATAAATCATTTTAGAAAACAACATTTATTTGCTGCTCCGCTGGACATCATACAAAAAAAGCTAGCGTTAGCAGTGAGCTAGCAATCGCAGTGCATTAGCATAAGCAGTGGGCTAGCATTAGCAGTGACCTAGCTTTGGCAGTGGGCTAGCATTAGCAGTGACATAGTGTTAGCAGTGGGCTGACATTAGCAGTGGGTTAGCGTTAGCAGTGAGCTATCGTTAGCAATGGGCTAGAGTTAGCAGTGGGCTAGTGTTAGCAGTGAGCTAGTGTTAGCAGTTGGCTAGCACTAGCAGTGGGCTAGTGGTAGCAGTGAGCAGTGAAGACAGCGTTCCATTCATGTTCAAAGAACGACTCTTATCTTCTACGTTTCTAAATCGATTCATGACTTCAGAAATCCATTCATAAATCTCTATTATATTACTAGAGACCTTAGAAACCTGAGGGTGTGTTTGTTTCGCTCACAGGGAGGACCGGCTCTCCTGATGGAGAACGGACAGAGCACCGCCAAGCTGGGCCTGCCACCACTCACCCCCGACCAGCAGGAGGCGCTGCAGAAGGTACCAAGACACGGCAGTACTTACTCTGTGTGTGTGTGTGTGCATGTGTGTGTGTGTGTGTGTGTGTGTGTGTGTGTGTGTGTGTGTGTGTGTGTGGAGAGAGAGAGAGAGCGGCGAGCTGTGCTGTGATTGGTCGTTTCCTGTTTGCAGGCTAAGAAGTACTGCATGGAGCAGAGCATCAGCACTGTCCTCCTCAAACAGACTCAGCAGCTCAGCAGCCTGCAGGTACATTAGATGTAACCATGACAACAGCATCTCACCTGACACCTGGGGGAGGAACAGGAAGTGTTACCCAGCTGTCTCTCTGTCCCTGTCTGTCTCTCAGATGGCGTCTCTGTCCATGGGCCTGGGTGACGCTCTCTCTCCTCTCCAGTCGGTGAGTAGAGCTGCAGACGACCGACAGCACACACCCGCTGTGACATCATCCGATGGCATCATCTGATGACATCACACAGCTGAGCAGAAACACTGAATGAAATGAATAATTCAATCAATTGGACTGTTTCATTGATCACATTCGGATTCTTTTCTCAGTGACAGAACCAGAACCGGAATAATAATAGTAATAATAATAATTATTATTAATTATTATTATATTATAAATATAATTGTAATAATGATAATAATAATAGTTATTATAATAATCCTAATTGTAATAATGTATATTAATCATAATAAAAGTAATAATAATTATAATAAGGAAAATATTAACTGGATAAATGTTTTCACCAATAAACCATTCTTGAACTAAAATCGTGTAAAAGAAGGTGAGAGATACTAAACCCAGGACTCCTGTTGTGTCCAGGTCCCTTATGCAGGTCCTGGTTCAGGGGGTTCTGGTTCTGGTGTAGACTGACTTCCTGTCTGTGTCCAGGTGGCCGCTCAGCGCCAGAGAGCCCTGGCCATCATGTGCCGGGTCTACGTGGGCTCCATCTACTACGAGCTGGGAGAGGACACCGTCAGACAAGCCTTCGCTCCCTTTGGACCAATCAGGAGCATCGACATGTCCTGGGACGCTGTCACCATGAAGCACAAGGTCAGTGGTCGGTCTGTCCAGGTGCTGATCCGGCTCCGTCGCTGTGGCAGCAGGTGAAATGAAACGGGACCCTGAAGAGTTCCCAGACTGAACCTGAATGTGATTTGTTTCCAGATCCTGAATGTGATCTGGTTCCTGATCCTGAACATGATCCTGAACCTGAATGTGATCATGAACGTGTGTGGATTGAGAGATGATCTGGGTCCTGGGTCCTGGGTCACTAAGCAGTTTCTGTCTGCAGGGTTTTGCCTTTGTGGAGTATGAGATGCCCGAGGCGGCCCAGCTGGCTTTGGACCAGATGAATTCTGTGGTCCTGGGAGGCAGAAACATTAAGGTCAGTCCAGTTCAAACCAGTCCAGAGCCTTCCAGGATAAACTAGTCCAGACCAGCACACACCGGTTCTGAGCATGCTGTGGTCTTGCAGGTGGGCCGGCCCAGTAACATCGGCCAGGCTCAGCCAATCATCGACCAGCTGGCAGAGGAGGCACGCGGCTTTAACCGCATCTACGTGGCGTCGGTCCACCCCGACCTCTCCGACGGCGACATCCAGAGCGTCTTCGAGGCCTTCGGGAGGATCAAGTCCTGCATGTTGACCCGGGAGCCCACTACGGGACGCCACAAAGGCTACGGCTTCATTGGTGAGCATTGGTAACCATGGCGATTAGTTTTTGTAGACTAGAGCACGTCCCTGGAGCACTCGGGTGCTCGGGTGTTAGTGATCTGGGGTGTAATGACGGTTACAGCCTCTAGGGGTGCTGCTGTAATCTAGTGAAGCTAACGGGCTAACATGGCTCTGATGGTCTGTTCTCTAGAGTACGAGAAGGCTCAGTCCAGTCTGGACGCCGTGGCCTCCATGAACCTGTTTGACCTTGGGGGTCAGTACCTGCGGGTGGGGAAGGCCGTGACCCCGCCGGTTCCCCTCCTCACACCCGGTCCTGCTGGGGGTTTCCCAACCGCCGCCGCCATGGCTGCCACCGCCGCTGCTGCCAGGATCACTGCTCAGGTGATGAAGCTCCGCCTCCTAATCACAGCGATGACAACACGCAGGAGTACTGCAGTATAATGTGTATATATATATATACACGGAGTACTGCAGAGTAACGTGTGTGTATATATATATATATATATATATACACACACAGAGTATATATATTTGTAGTATTTCATGTGTTTTGTTCTGTGGTGCGTTCAGGACCCAGTGGGAGCATCGGTGCTCAAAACTTTGGCTGGACCAGCGCTCCAGCTGGGGGGACTTCCTCAGGCCATCATGGCAGTTCAGGGTCCAGGTGTCATCACAGGTAGGACACATACATAGGACCTGCCCATACACACATGGCCCCGCCCACACTCAGACACAACCTGTCCTCAGACCTGTAGACTGGCACCTTTCCTCAGACCTGTAGACTGGTACCTGGTCCTCAGTCCTCAGACCTGTAGACTGGTACCTGGTCCTCAGTCCTCACACCTGTAGACTGGTACCTGTCCTCAGATCTGTAGACTGATACCTGTCTTCGGTCCTCAAAGAGAGGTCAGGGGTTGGCCCAGTCCAGCAGAGAAGCAGCCTGGGGCGCCTCCTTGTGGCCGCCACTGCCCGTCTCACCCTCCGGTGCGTCCTGTGTGTTTCAGGTGTGACCCAGGTTCCACCTGGCCTGGTGAACCCAGTCCTGGCCACGCCCCTGACCCCAGTGGCCAGCTCCGGCTCTGAGGTGAAGAGGAAGGAGGAGGAGGAGCTTCAGGCGGCGACACAGAGAAGCGGAGCCTCGGAGTCGCTGAGCCAGCAGGAGGACATCAGCAGCGCCAGACGCATCGTAATGAGGAAGGTGCTCCGCAAGCAGGAGGTACGGAGGTTTACACACTCAAACAATGTATTGAAACAAAGCCGGCAGCAGTGGTCGCTATACCACATAATGTGACCAAAGGACGTCCACGTCTCTGCTTTCTGGGACTCTTCCAGTCTCTCTGTGTCTCTGCTGCAACCTGCTGATGACACTCTGTGATGCTTGAAGCTCATTGGCCACTTCCCTCTGACAACATCCTGTTTGAAGCATGGTGATGTTGATCACTTGTTAGGTGTCATCTTGCTGTCATGATGTCAACATGTGAACGGCATGATGAAGAGGACTGTTTACCGATTCTAATTGAACCACATTGACTGGTCGATTCAAGGATCAAACAGCTGTTGTGAATGTTGCCGTTCAGCTCCGTATTAGAGAACAGCAAGTTGTGCAAAAAATACTGAAATACTGGACAAGTGCATTCTAAAGTTTAGAGAAGGTCAAATGAAGGTCAGCTCTAAAGGTTATATTGCATTTTAGGTTCATCCTGAAATTTCACCATATTTCAAATATCCCAAACTTTTTGTGAGTAGTGTTCTGTGTGTGTGTGTGTGTACCCCTATGAGCGGTAATTTGCTCCCTCCTCCCTGCCAGTCCACCGTGATGGTCCTGAGGAACATGGTCGGACCTGACGATGTGGACGAGGACCTGGAGGCCGAGGTTATGGAGGAGTGCGGGAGGTTCGGGCGGGTGAAGCGCGTGGTCGTCTACCAGGAGCGGCAGGGCGAGGAGGCCGGCGCCGCCGTCATCATTAAGATCTTTGTTGAGTTTTCAGAGGCGATGGAGATGAACCAGGCCATCCAGGTCCTGAACCAGCGCTGGTTTGGGGGGCGCAAGGTGGTCGCTGAGGAGTACAACCAGGACCACTTTGACAACAACAACCTTACAGCCTAGAACACATTTGTTCGTTTCTGTTCAGGACTGAAAAGACGACTCAGCTGTTTCACCGGTTTTACCTGTAAATCTCTAATATTTCATCACGTTTTATACGTATTTTGTATGAAATGTAAAAAGATTTAGCGTACATCGAGGGGTTAATGAACATCAATGAGGGTTTAACGAGGGTTAACTAATGCTAAAGGGAGAATTAGGGTCAACGAGCTCCAGCAGCTGGTTCTGGTTCTGGTTCTGGCCCCTCACCATTAACCCGGTCTGACTCTGTTGCTATAAACTGCATATAAAGAAGAAGGACATCATTACAGCTGCATGACATGTTCCTTCAGCTGGAACATCTGGATCTTCTGATTCTGAACTGGCCAACATTCCTGAACACAACACACCTAACAGAAGTAGACGGTGTGTTCAGGTGTCAAACACCACAATATGTAAATAAAATGTATTTTTGTGCTGTCTTCTTTTGTTTTATTGATGTTGAGCTGCGTTCTGATTGGCAGACAGGCTCCTCAGCTGCTGCCTTCAATGTATTCTTCCTTTTATTGCATAATCAAAAAGTCACATGACATGCTAGAGAACAGTTTAATAAAACAACACACCCACAGCAGTTTGGGTGGTTGGGATGAAGCCGTATTTTCCCTTCATCCCACTGAAGTAATCAATGCTCTGGTAGCATGAAAGCATGTCTCATATGTTATGGAAGATTGGAGATATGGAGATTTAAACTGTAGCGCTAGTCTGCTCTAGACCAGGCTCAGATCCATCTATCAATCTGATCCTGGATCTCAGTCTCTTGATGGGAAACCAACGTGTTCATCATTTCCGGTTATCCCACTGCTCGTTACATGTAGCATCCAGGAAGTAGCCTGCTGTACCTTTTTAAACACTGTGACCATTATTTTACATTCATTCAGCCTATATTCATACATGTTATTAAACTCTACATGTGGTCGTCATGGTAACAGTTATCATTGTGTTCAGCTGTTCATATTCTTCAGTAAAGGTTCATCAGTTTAAGTCCGGCTGTCCGATAACCAGACTGAGCCCCCCTCACTCCATCTGTGATTCTGTGTGATGTATTTATTAGCCACTGGGGGCCCTGTTGTAAAGTGTGAGTTTGCCTTATATGTTCCTCCTCAGCCACCGTACCTGTCAACTTTGTTTCATATAGTATTTCATATAGCTCCAGATTAAAGCGCTACAGTAACAAGAGAACATCGTCTGGTTCATTAAGACAGTTCTTCTTTTTACGGAGGAGCTTGAACTCCTCATACGCCTCCATTAGAAGCTGATCAGATTGTGAGAAGTTCACCGCACGCGTCGTCGTCATGGTGATCCTGGAATCTGCATCAGTGGATCAGTGATGATCTCGGGGTCTAGTTCAGGAAGGATTGGTTGTAGCTGTTCATCCTGGTCTGGTTTTTGTGGAACCAGTTAAACCAGACTGGTCTCGTTGGGATAAGTTGGACCCAGTTAAGTAATTTATTCTGTAATGGATTCTGGTTTCGTGCCTCGTGCCTTAATTGAATTAATAGATATTCAAAAGCACGATGGGCATTTTGATCACTTTACATATCATTTGTATTTCTCGTTTAGGTTTGTAGCAAATAAAAACAATAAGTAAAATAATCCCTAAATATCAAACACAAAAATGCAGCGAAAATCTATTTAGCCCAAATCATCGTCATCACATTTAAAGTGTATGAAGGAAAACCGTGACAGCGTATTTTATTGTGAAGGCACACCGGATGTGTGTGTAGTACGGCGGCTCGCAGGGCTCAGTCCGCACCACTCCGCCGCTCCTGCTGACGATGGGAGACGTTCTCTGCGAAGAGCTCGAGGATTTAGTTCACTTCTCAGTGCACGACCTGCCGGCACGAGGCTATGTCGTCATGGAGGAGATCCGACGTCAGGGGAAACTCTGTGATGTCACGCTCAAGGTAAAACTGACGTCGCTCGAGGCTAAAGTTAGCCTGCTAGCTCGCTAACAGCCCGTCAGCTAACAGTGTAGATGCTAACAACATGCTAACAGCGGATTATTAAAACGAGCTAACCGGCAGTTTAAACGGGTTAGTGACGCCACAGGTCACTAACACAACTGACCTTTGACCTCCTGAGACCCGCGGAGGCTGGTAGACTGTCATGTTGTCATGGTGATCAGAGAGTTGACGACTGCAGGTGTTTCCGGTGTTGTAAAGTGCCCAAAAGGGGTCCTACTTTCTGTCGCTGACCCGCAGCGGAGGGATACCATTCAAACAGACAGTTAAGCGTCATTAAACGGCTCGCCAACACTAATACTAGTAGTAATACCGCAGTAGAAGTACTAATACCACAGTAGAAGTACTAATACCGCAGTAGAAGTACTAATACCACAGTGCTGGTACTCCACAAGTACAAGTACTAGTTATATCAGAACCGCCTCTGTCTCAGCACCATTTGAGTAGTGATTCTATTTGTATATTATTATACACTTTATTAACGAAGACATCATGTAGACACGCAGGGATCTTGGGGGTCTGGGGGGTCTGGGGGATCCAGAAAGTAATATGAAGATAAATCACAACTTCCTTTTTAGTGAAAATCAATCTTAAATAAGATGGTAATGATTCATAAATGAAGGGAAAATACTTTTTAAAATGTATTTGTTAAATCGATCTTCACGTCTGCACCGTGACGGAGTCTTCAACTCATGTGTGACGATGTTCACGATCGTCCCTTTAATGGAAGGTAAACTGATGGTGAGTCATTGGCGGCAACACGTCCCTCAGCAGAAGAGGAAGTCACCAGCATCTTCATGTTAGGGTCAAAGGACAAAGTCGAGAGGGCACAGCGCAGCCAGTTCATGCCGGTTTATACTAGTTCATACCGGTTTGCCAGTGGCCGCTAACACGGCGGTCTTCTCTGCAGGTCGGAGATCACAAGTTCAGCGCCCACCGGATCGTCCTTGCCGCCTCCATCCCGTACTTCCATGCCATGTTCACCATGGACATGGTGGAGTGTAAGCAGGATGAGATCCTGATGCAGGGCATGGACCCCAGGTAAGCAAACACCAGTACACCCATGCCAGTCTGGGACCGGACCAGTCTGCCCAGTCTAACCACTCCCCCTCTCCTGCAGCGCTCTGGAGGCTCTGATTAACTTTGCGTACAGCGGCCATGTTGCCATCGACCAGCAGAACGTCCAGTCTCTTCTGATTGGCTCCAGCTTCCTGCAGCTGCAGAACGTTAAAGACGCCTGCTGCTCCTTCCTGCAGGAGAGGTCAGTGACACGCCGCCACCACTGCCGCACGTGCTCAATCTGCTCCCACATAGTTTGAATCTAGAAGTTAGAATAATTTCAGTTTAAACACCCATATATATATATATATATATATATATATATATATATAAAAAGCACTCAGCAGGACGCGAGACCAATGGTACCTGTCCAGGTGAACTTATCAGAGAGAAGATGGGGACGGCTCAGTGTTTACTTCATTCAGTCCATCTAAGAAGAAATGAACAATCTATTGATATGGAAACAACTTTCTCCTCTGACTTGGGCCAGTAAAATCACAGAATGAGGTCATTCTGTCTTTCTGACCCGTCTGTCTCTCTGCAGGTTACATCCCAAGAACTGTCTGGGTGTGCGTCAGTTTGCAGAGACCATGATGTGTACGACTCTGTATGACTCAGCCAACAGCTTCCTGCACCAGCACTTTGTGGATGTTTCTGTCTCCGAGGAGTTTCTGGGTCTGAGGACGGAGGAGGTTCTGGAGCTGGTGGGCTGTGACGAGCTCAACATCAAAGCCGAGGAACAGGTGAACACACCCGTGCAGCTGTTTGAGGAGTGTTGAACGTGTCTTACCTGTGCAGCTGTTTGAGGAGTGTTGAACGAGTCTTACCTGTGCAGGTGTTTGAGGCAATCCTGGCCTGGGTTCATCATGATCAGGACCTGAGGGAGTCCTTGCTGCCGGAGTTGCTGTCAAAGATCAGACTTCCTCTCTGTCGACCTCAGTTCTTGTCAGACCGAGTCCAGCAGGAGGAACTTGTGCGCTGCTGCCACAAATGCAGGTGAGAAGCAAAAAAGTATCTTCTCTCTGACTCCTCTCTGCCTCTCGTCCCTGCCTCTTGTCTCTGCCTCTTGTCTCTGTCTCTGCCTCTCGTCTCTGCCTCTCGTCTCTGCCTCTTGTCTCTGCCTCTTGTCTCTGTCTCTGCCTCTCGTCTCTGCCTCTCGTCTCTGTCTCGCATGTCTCTCTACCTGTTATGTCTGTCTCTCGTCTCTGCCTCTTGTGTCTGCCTCTTGTCTCTGCCCCTCGTCTCTGCCTCAGATCTCTTGCCTCTGTCTCTTGTCTCTGTCTCTCGTCTCTGCCTCTCATGTCGGCCCCTCGTCTCTACCTCTCATCTCTTGTCTCTGTCTCTCATCTCTGCCTCTTGTCTCTTGTCTCTGCCTCTCGTCTCCACCTCTCGTGTCTCTCTACCTCTCGTGTCTGTCTCTTGTCTCTGTCTCTGCCCCTCGTCTCTGCCTCTCATCTCTTAACCTTGTGTCCGTCTGCTCTGCTTTCAGAGATCTGGTGGACGAAGCCAAAGATTTCCACCTGATGCCGGAGCGTCGTCCTCACCTGCCGGCCTTCAAGACCAGACAGAGGTGCTGCACGTCCATCACAGGACTCATCTACGCTGTGGGAGGACTCAACAGTTCAGGTATCTGTCTGTCTATCTGTCTGTCTGTCTGTCTGACCGAACCTACCTGTCTACAAACAATTATCCATTATCATCTTCAACATTTTATAAAAGTAATATATAATATAATAATACCCTGCCTTCGCCCAATGACAGCTGGGATCGGCTCCAGCCCCCCCGCGACCCTGAATACTGGATAAGCAGTAGAAAATGGATGGATGGATGGATGGATAATATAATAATGATAACAATATCCTGTAATTAGGGCTGGGTGATTTTTTTTAAATTTAATTGATTCATTTGCATTTTTAATTTCCTACAGTTTGTGAAATGGCTGAACCGCAAAATCGTGATTTAAAAACAGTTTCTAGACTCCACAGATTTGCTTTACGATCCTGTCGCCTGCGACATAGGAAACTGAAATTACGTTACGTAGTGATGTTTTCAGAATTTTTTTTCGCTGTTTTCATGCTGTATTTACACCGTGTTTCACATTTATGATTAATTTCTCTTAATCTCCAAGTTAACCGAGTTACTTTTAGTTTAGCTATCTTACAAATGTATTACTGCACTTATTTATTTAAATCCCTGCTTTCTACACCCGGACTACATATTATTATTTATTCTATTTCATTTTACAAGTTTTTTTCAGGGATGGCCTACAAGAGAAATTTTTTTCAATTTGGTTTTAAAAAAAAAACATCTTTGCACAATAATGACAGCCAAGTGGTGCTGTTTTTTTTTTATTATTATTTATTTATTCATTCATCAACTGATTTGTTCACATAGGCCTAGACTACTTGGTAATCTCATTAAGTTTTATTGTGTTAATAAAGAAAATATGTATTTATATTTTGCCTTGCTCTTTTTGGTTTGTTTAGAGAAAACAGAAAAAAATTGAGGTTTGAATCGAAAATTGTTTGAAAATGATTTTGAGGACGAAAATTGTTTGAAAATGATTTTGAGGAAAACGAGATTTTATTTTTAGGCCAAATGGCCCACACCTAACTGTAATATGATATTGCTGTTGACGACTGCTGCTCAGTGAGCATTCAACCAGTTAGTTCCAAAGTGATAATGTTTTACTCGTGGAGCGTGGCTTTGATGAAGACTGACCAATCACAAGGGGTGTGATCTCACTGCAGACAATGTGATTGGTCCTCAGCTGATGTTATGTCTTTCTTCAGGTGACTCCTTAAATGTGGTTGAAGTGTTCGATCCAATCGGGAACTTCTGGGAGCGCTGTCAGCCAATGAGGACGGCTCGCAGCAGAGTGGGCGTGGCAGTTGTTAACGGGCTGCTGTACGCCATTGGTGGATACGACGGCCAATCACGACTGAGCACGGTGGAGGTTTACAACCCGGAGACGGACAGTTGGACACGTGTGTCGAGCATGAACAGCCAGCGCAGGTCAATACACTGGTCAATACACTGATCAATAGCCTGATCATTGCACTGATCAATACACTGATCAATGCACTGATCAATACACTGATCAATACGCTGATCAATACCATCCTGAAACTATTGAGGAGGAATAACAGCTGTTGTCGTCCTCAGCGCCATGGGAACCGTTGTGATTGACGGTCACATCTACGTGTGCGGTGGCTACGATGGAAAGTCCTCTCTGAACTCTGTGGAGTGTTATTCCCCTGAGACGGACCGGTGAGTCTCCAAGCCTAGCCTAGCTTCATACAGGGGCCCTACGTTAGCTTCATACAGGGGCCCCACGTTAGTTTCATACAGGGACCCCACGTTAGCTTCATACAGGGGCCCCACGTTAGCTTCATACAAGGGCCCCACATGGCCTCATACAGGGGCCCCACATTAGCTTAATACAGGGGCCCCACGTTAGCTTAATACAGGAGCCCCACATGGCCTCATACAGGGCCCGACATGGCCTCATACAGGGGCCCCATGTTAACTTCATACAGGGACCTAATGTAAGCTTCATATTTTATTAACCATATTTAAAGTTGAAGGTTGTCAGCGGTAAATGATCTCCATCGTTAACGAGTTAAATCCTGAATGTTCACATTAATTACAGCAATAAAGGCATAAATATATATATATATATATATATATATATATATATATATATATATATATATATATATATATATATATATATATATATATATATATATATATATATATATATATATATATATATGATAGGGGTGTGATGATACACTCATCTCACGAGACGAGACATGATATTGGACGAGACGAGATTTTAAGAAAACTACAATGACAAAATATTTTTGAAATGTTTTATTGTAACTCTTTACATGCATGATGTTAGCATGAGCTTTTAATAAACTTCTTCTTCCATAAATTGAAACTAAAACTAGAATTTATAAAAGTTTAAATAAAATAAATAAAATTAAATACTTATTTATTTTTTTCAAGTGCAAACAAACTCGAGGTAACGAGCCAGCCTATCCAACGTGCTGTTCCATCGCGTTGTAACGTCTGTGCAATTGTAGCCGTTTCCACTTGGACATTAACACCACGGTAGACGTTGAACTACGATGAAAAAAGCAGCCACACGTCTCACCAACCCGAGCAAACGAGCGACGCGAGGAACACCGAGGCCAGCTTGGGTTGCAAGATTTATAGTGTGCGCAAAACACTTAATGTGCGGCTTCAATCCCACCTCGCGCACGTCCACGTCCATATTACGTGCATTGTCAGTAACAATAAGCAATGCCGTGGTTGGGTTTTTTAAGCCTCTAGTCAGTAACAGCTGTCTGTAAAACCTCAGCTATGTATAGAATGTAAATCGCGAGATTTTTAACGCGACGAGAAATATTGTGGAACGAGATCTCGTCACACCCCTAATATATAATTATGATATTGATCTGCTGCAGTTGGACGCTGGTGACGGAGATGAGCGCCAGCCGCAGTGCTGCCGGTGTGACGGTGTTCGACGGACGCATCTTTGTCTCTGGTGGCCATGACGGTTTACAGATCTTCAACACGGTCAGTAAAAACCTGAAGCCTTAAAAAAGAAATGTGTTTCCTGGTCTGGTGGTGATGGATCAGACTGACACCTCCAGGCTCCTGTCTACGGAGTCTAACATCAGTACCTGGAAAGTCACATTAGTACCTGGAAGGTGACATCGGTACCTGGAAGGTGACATTAGTACCTGGAAGGTGACATTAGTACCTGGAAGGTAACATCGGTACCTGGAAGGTCATATCAGTACCTGGAAGGTGACATTAGTACCTGGAAGGTGACATCGGTACCTGGAAGGTCATATCGGTACCTGGAAGGTGACATTAGTACCTGGAAGGTGACATCACTACCTGGAAGGTGACATTAGTACCTGGAACATTACATCAGTACCTGGAAGGTGACATTAGTACCTGGAACGTTACATCAGTACCTGGAAGGTTACATCAGTACCTGGAAGGTCATATCGGTACCTAGAAGCTCACATCAGTACGTGGAAGGTCACATCAGTACCTGGAAGGTTACATCAGTACCTGGAAGGTTACATCAGTACCTGGAAGGTCACATCAGTACCTGGAAGGTCACATTAGTAGCAGACTGCTACGCTGTGTTAGCCTCCATTACCGATTCACTGACGAGTGATGACATGAGGAAGATCTCAATGCTGATTGGCTTTGTCTCATCACAAATTTGTCACTCAAGTTGAAAGTCTCGGCTCATTCGCGTCCATCGCATCCAAAGCGCGATTCGGGCCACTGGAAACTCGCGTGAATAAGTGGTAGGTTGCATCTGTGCATTGACCAAAACAATCTGCGTCACGTTCGGTGTGAACATCCCTTAAGCCCCTCCCTTATCCCTGGCAGAGGTCGCTGAGGTACTGAGAACGCTCCAGCCCACAATGGGTGGATTAGTCCGCCCCGAAGGCTCGGATACCTTGTTTGGCCTCTTCAGTGTCGCATGAAGATCAGGGTCAGGGCCTGTAGAGTGGCAGACTAGGAGCTGGTTCTCATTCTTAGTAACTGAACTGTTGTGGTGTTGTGGTACTAGCAGGAGCAGATTTGGTTATCAACAGATAATATTTAATATCAATATAATTATTGATATTAATAATTATATTTAATATATCATTATAATATTTTCATAAATGTACGGGGCACCATCCCTGGAATCAGGGAAAAGATAACCGAAAACTGTACTCAGTCTCAATATAAAGGGGTTTTATACTTGCATCCCAACCATCGTGATCATTGGCATAGGAGTAAAATCCAGTCAAACAATTAAAAAGGGCATGAAATCCGAACGCTAGCCTTCACAACCTGCTGTTATCCAGTGACATATGCACAACAAGCACAAGAGACTGTTAGTTATAATATAATAAGATTTATTAAACCAGTAATAATGATCACAATCAATAACACTGCAATTAACAAAGCCTTATTACCTAACTACCTAAATGCACACAAAGCTAAGCTAAACAAAACAAAGGAGAGACACACGTGAAGTTTGTGTGTGGAGCTATTCCCCCTAGCACTCAGAGATCGGTCCCCACAACACACAAAGTTCAGTAAGCGTGTTACCATCACACGGGTGGCACGCCGGCGGCGACGGGGCTGTGGTTCGCGAGTCACACAGCGGCGGGTCCTCGTGCGGCAGCGGAGGATGCGACGAGTCGGTTGGATCCAGACGAGAGCGGGGCTTAGCAGTTATCCTTCTCGCTGATCAACTTGGCTGAAGAAAACAGTTCATGTTTCTTCCTTCTGCAGGCAAACAATAAAATCACGGCAAACAATTAAATTGCAGTGACCCCCTGGGGTCCCTGTGGTTGTCAGCCAATAGGGCACCAGAGTTGGTGTGACATCAGACTTCACACCTTAGTGAGAGGTGAAGCAAGATGGAGGTTTTGGGGTGTAGTTCTTTGTCTCCTTTGTTCCTTTGTTCTGACCACATGTGAAGGCTTTTGGCCTCCATGCAGGCCGCTCTTTGTCCTCCTTTTGGTGAGGTCCCAACAGTGGTGAAAAGGGAGCTCCACCTGCAGGTTGAGTACTACAACCACCACACTAACTTGCCCCCCTTGTCCTACAAGTGGAATACTACAACCACCACACAAACTGTTGCCCCCCCTTGTCCTACAGGTGGAGTACTACAACAACCACACTAACTGTTGCCTCCTCTTGTCCTGCAGGTGGAGTACTACAACCACCACACTAACCGTTGGCATCCGGTGGCGGCCATGATGAACAAGCGTTGCCGTCACGGCGCGGCGGCTCTTGGCAGTCACATGTACGTGGCCGGGGGGTACGATGGCTCGGGCTTCCTGAGTGGGGCGGAGGTGTTCAGCTCAGCGGCAGGGCAGTGGAGCCTCCTGGTGGCCATGAACACCCGGCGCAGTAGGGTGTCGCTGGTGTCTACGTCAGGCCGTCTGTATGCGGTGGGCGGCTACGACGGACAGTCCAACCTCAGCTCCGTGGAGATGTACAACCCCGAAACCAACCGCTGGACCTTCATGACCCCCATGGGCGGCCACGAGGGGGGGGTCGGGGTGGGCTGCATCCCGCTGCAGCCCACCTAAACCTTCTAATCAGAGGCTGAGGATTTCTGCGTTACTGACAGTTGCAGGCGGGGAGGCGGCACCCTCCGCTCACTGAGCTTTATCGGTACGACAGCCCGGCTCAGACCTGCACACTGAGGCCGGCCTGTGGGATTATGGGTAAAACTGTAGAGCTAGCCCACGGAAGGTAGCTGCTAGTATTGTGCTATTAGCGAGCGTGTGGACTGATTAATGTAAAATATTGATTTTATACTTGATTGAGAGAACCGACAGGAAGTCACTTCCTCTTCAAAACAAAGCTGCTGACTTGCAACAGGATGACCGCTCTCATCCGTTTTCTGTGACCGAGTTCTCTGCACTGTTTTATTGATCGGCTGTAATCAAAGATTGTGATTGACAGACAGGAAGTGGAACTGCAGACAACTGAATCAGCCAGAAACACGTCTGAGTCCAAACATGGTTCCGTGTTGCTGCAGGACTTCATGTGTCTGATGGTTCTGTTCTCGAGTCTCATTCACACGGAATCGTAAGTCACCGATGATGTTCTGGCGATGATTTATACGCCGTCATCGTCGTTATAATATTTCTCATTTACACTGGCTAATCAGTTCGCTAGGTAGTGTTATTTTGCTAATTCCACCATGTCTTCATGCTAACATTAGCTTGCTATGTCCACCATGTCTACATGCTAACATTAGCTTGCTAAGTCCACCATGTCTTCATGCTAACATTAGCTTGCTAAGTCCACCATGTCTTCATGCTAACATTAGCTTGCTATGTCCACCATGTCTACATGCTAACATTAGCTTGCTAAGTCCACCATGTCTTCATGCTAACATTAGCTTGCTAAGTCCACCATGTCTTCATGCTAACATTAGCTTGCCAATTCCACCATGTCTTCATGCTAACATTAGCTTGCTAAGTCCACCATGTCTTCATGCTAACATTAGCTTGCTATGTCCACCATGTCTACATGCTTACATTAGCTTGCTAAGTCCACCATGTCTTCATGCTAACATTAGCTTGCTAAGTCCACCATGTCTTCATGCTAACATTAGCTTGCCAATTCCACCATGTCTTCATACTAATATTAGCTTGCTAAGTCCACCATGTCTTCATGCTAACATTAGCTTCCTAAGTCCACCATGTCGTCATGCTAACATTAGCTTGCTAAGTCCACCATGTCATGTCATGCTAACAAAAACGTTCATTGGTGCCTCAATGACACAGACGTTTATCCCAGTGCTGTTTGATGACATCATCACCTTATTGAGCAGCAGTGGCGGCGATGGTGTGACAAAAGCGTTCCTCAGAATCATCTTCTTGTGTTTGAAAATGGATTGGAGTCGTTACATCGGCTCAGTGGTCCATCTGACTTTTATTGTGGAAATCATTTTGTTGCTAATCTGATAGATGCTATTGGTTAGCACCAACATAAGAAGCCTGTGGGAACCATTCAGGAGAGGAAGACCCTTCCTGCTGTTGAACACACGTCTTCTAGCCTTCACTAGTTTACACTAGTCTGCTGGCTGATCTGGGACCAGGAACCGATGAGTCTGCTGGCTGATCTGGGACCAGGAACCAATGAGTCTGCTGGCTGATCTGGGACCAGGAACCAATGAGTCTGCTGGCTGATCTGGGACCAGGAACCGATGAGTCTGCTGGCTGATCTAGGACCAGGAACCGATGAGTCTGCTGGCTGATCTGGGACCATGAACCGATGAGTCTGCTGGCTGATCTGGGACCATGAACCGATGGATCTGACTATCACTGGATGACAGACATACTGGTTCCTGAGGACGGCTCTGACTACAACCTGCAGTATTTTTGTCTTTTCTTTTGTCTTTGTCCTGCTGATTGTCCTCGTTTATAACGGACCTTAATATCCTGTCGCCATGGTAACAGTGTCCTGATGAACGAGTTGGGTTGAAAAGGAGCTCAGTGAACATTCATCCTGTCTGAACATGTAGAGTTTGTCCTGGAGGAGGGTTCAAGTTTATATTGCTAATGATTAAAAAACGGAGTTGTGATACATTCAAAATTACACCATGGATCCACGACTGGAAACATCCCAGGGCTTTCAGCTGCCTCCTGTGGTCTTCTTCAGGTGATGTCGTGAACATGTGACCCTGATGGAGGATGCCATGAAGCTTTTAGCTGTAGAGCGAACTCAACAAAACATTTTCTGTTTAATGTGAACTCGGATGAAAGTCATGTTATTGATTTGGCCCTCTGATGTAATTGATCTGGCCCTCCGATGTTATTGATCTGGCCCTCCAATGTTATTGATCTGGCCCTCCGATGTTATTGATCTGGCCCTCTGATGTTATTGATTTGGCCCTCTGATGTTATTGATCTGGCTCTCTGATGTTATTGATTTGGCCCTCTGATGTTATTGATCTGGCCCTCTGCAGCCTGTCAGTTTGATGATTGATTGGTTTGTGGATCATTAAAGAGGTTTCCTGTGTGAACGTCTGATCTTTATTCACAGCAATAATAATAATAGTAATAGTTATTGATCAGTGATCAATTAAACTTCAACAGATAAATTATCAGAATGAAACAGCCAGACTTCGTCCTGGACTTAAATATCTTCTCATTTCCAGAATGAAAATGTTTTCATTAAAAACCAAAGATGATGTGATCGAGGTTTGAGTGTCGTGATGCAGACGTCTTTGATTAATAACGATCAATATCAAGAGAAGCACTTTATTGATCAGAAGAGAAATCACATGACACATTTAATGGTGCATTCAAGTGACTGGTGGACTCAAAGGGACGCTCTTGTATCTCCCAGGGAACTCCTGACTGAGCTGATCTGTGTTGGTCTGTGCTTGTCTGTGTTGGTCTGTGCTGGTCTCTGTTGGTCTATGCTGGTCTGTGTTGGTCTGCGTAGCCATCACATGTTTTATATGCAGGTTAGGGTGTGTGTACCAGAATGCTAAATAGTACCAAATACTGGGCTTGAGTATTTGGGAGAGTCCAATTCTGGTCATTTTTGACCTCACAATGTAAAATCACACCGTTCCATTAAAAGACGCCCTTTGGCACTAAAACGTTTGCATTATTCAGAAACAATCTAAATCAATGGTTTGCTAAATAGCAAATTGAGTTTGAACAGCTTTCCGTGTATGCTGCCATCTAGTGGTCTGTTTGGTGAACACATTAAATGAAGGTGGTTGTTGTACGCTGGCGTCCCCTCACAAATTCACGGTGTAATAATGATGTGTCAGGTATTTTCTGTTGTCTTAATCTGACATTAATGTGGATGCAGAACCGACGTTTTGGACCGTACGCTGATGACCACGATGATGTCATGTTATGATGCACCAGGTGTGTGTGGTTCTTACAGGGACATCCAGGGGGCTGGTGGGGATGAAGCCAGGGTTTCCCTTCATTCAGCTGAAGTTTTCTGTGATCCGGTAGCATGAAAGCATGTCTCATATATTATGGAAAGTTACCATGGAGATTTATCCTGTGGAGCTAGCCTGCTCGAGACCAGGAAGACTCGTGAAGGAAGGTCCATTGTATCCAATGCTAAAGGAGGTCTGAAAGGATCATTGGAGCTCCTTTCCTTTGCATTTAGAGAATTTGAACGGCTAATTTGAACTCTCATCATGGCGGCCACTTGTTTACTTGCAGGACACTTCTTCAGTTAAGAACCTTCCTAAGCAAAAACGACGATTCAACCACAGCCTCTTTCTCTCAACTAGTGACCTGACTTCCTGCTATTCTCCTGTCATAATTACTGGGGCCACTAGAGGTCACCGGGTCACCAACAGACCATCAGGAGGAGTTGATTTAATCTGCTGTAACCTCACGTCAGGAGCACCAGAACGCACCTTTTACGCAGAATGGGCCCTCATGTGTTCTGGGAACAGGTTTACCTGAGGTGGGGTACTTCTTCTGACAACACACCAAGCTCACACTCTGGACCTCCTTCTGGAGGTTCTCAGCATCAGTCACACCTGCACACGTCACAAGGTAGAAAACCCTCCATTGAAGTCCATATTGGTCTGAATAAACACCATCATCCAGAGAATCTCTGCTGGACTTCAGTCTGGTCCTCGGGTCCCCTGCTGGGATCAGTGTCCTGAAGGTCCTGGAGGCCCTGGAGCAGCAGAAGCACCAGTCACTCCCTCAGGCTCCGAATGCAGACCTTGACACCTGGACAGGTATGTTTTAACATTAATCTTTACAGAAATGTGTGTTTTATGATCTCATCATTCTGATTTAGTATTTGATGATCTTGACTGAGTCTGGTCTGGTTCTGGACTCACAATGTCTCTGTGGGCTGGAAGCGGCTCTCCTCCCCGTCCAGGACACCGTGGTACATTCCGATCTCCTGCTCAAGACGCTGCTTGTTGTTCAGCAGCGTGTCGAAGTCGCGGCGCTGCTGCTCAATCTCACCGTGCACGTCAGAGAGCTCCGCCTCCAGCTTGGCGACCACCGAGCCGAGGTTCTGCAGCTCCATGTCGTGCCAGTGCCGGGCGTCACCCAGGGAGTTCTCCAGACCCCGTCTCTGTGGGACCACAACAGACACACAATGACACGTTTGTGAGACGGGTTACTGAGGGGGGTTACCGATCGGCGCGTGTCTTACCAGCGCTCTGATGGACTCTGTTTCGGCCTGCAGACTCTGGATCTTACAGCCAGTCTCATTACACTCAGCCTTTAGTGCCTCCACCTGCTCCTCCTCTGGACTCAGTCTGCTGCTCACACATGGCGCCTCCTGCAGGCGGACACAGGCACATCAGAGAACCGTCCACATGTGAGGACACCTGTTCAGGTGAGACGACCTCACCTTACACTCCAGGTAGCTGTCCGTCTCCGCCCGGTTCCTCTCTGTCACCTTCTCCCAATGACTCCTGATGTAGGCCAGGATCTGGTCCAGACTGGTTTCTATGGGAGCATCGGGCTCATCAACCTCACGTCCTGCCATCTGACTGTAGAGGACTCGCACGTCCTGTGAGGACCGACGGACAGGAAGTACACAATCCTTAAAATCCTTTTACTGGTTTCATGTTACTGGTTTCATATTAATGGTTTTACTGGTTTCATATAATTGGTTTCATGTTACTGGTTTCATATCACTGATTTCATGTTACTGGTTTTATGTTACTGGTTTCATATAAATGGTTTCATGTTACTGGTTTTATGTTACTGGTTTCATATAAATGGTTTCATGTTACTGGTCAGACTGATGTCATATTGAATCTCTATAATAATCCTTCATCTTCAAATGATGATTTCATCACTGAAAAATGGAATTCATTCAAATTTAAATCAGGATCGCTTTCATTTCAGAAGGGTCCATCTGTCAACTGTAGCCAAAGAGAACCCGGAGAGCAAACCCAGGGGTAACCCAGAGAGAAACTAGAGAGAACCCAGACATAAGTCAGAGAGAACCTGGGGGTAACCCGGAGAAAACCCGGGGGGAACCCAGAGAGAATCCGTAGAGAGATCCCAGGGGACCCCCCGAGAGAACCTAGAGAGAACCCGGGGAAAGAACCCAAGGGGAACCCCAAGAGAACCCAGAGAGAGAACCCAAGGGGGATCCCCAAGAGAACCTAGGGAGAACCCAGAGAGAGAACCTCAGGGGAACCCCGAGAGAACCCGCAGAAAGAACCCAAAGGAAACCCCAAGAAAACCTAGCGAGAACCCGGTGAGAGAAGCCTTGGGGAACCCAGAGAGAACCTAGAGAGAACACTGAGGAAGAACCCAAAGGGAACCCTGAGAGAACCTAGAGAGAACCCGGTGAGAGAACCCTTGGGGAACCCAGAACCCAGTCTCATGGTTTAGATGCTGAGCTGTTAAATGTTCTGCCGTTAATCTGTGTTTTTTGTGAACAGAGTTTAGGGGGTACCTGCTCGTGGTTTTGCTCCAAGTTCCGTAGCTCAGCTCTCATGTTCTCCATCTGATCCTCCAGCTCGGCCTTCGTCAAGTTGGCGTCGTCGATCACTTTGTAGAGAGAGCTGATCTCTTCCTCCACTGCCTTTCTGAATGGCTGCTCGTTCTCATACCTGCAGGACCCAGGTACATGTTACTGCTCCTGGTCTAAGTCTAACTTAAACTTGATCCAAATGAGGTCTAACATAAACCTGGTGTAAATGAACTGAGGTTTTACTTTAACTTGGTCGAACTGGGGATTAACTTAAACCTGGTCTAACTGAGGTTCAACTCAAACTTGGTCTAAATGAGGTTTAACTCAAACCTGGTCGAACTGAGGTTTTACTTTAACCTGATCGAAGTGGGGATTAACTTAAACCTGGTCTAACTGAGGGTTAACTCAAACCTGGTCTAAATGAGGTTTAACTCAAACCTGGTCTAACTGAGGTTTAACTCAAACATGGTCTAAATGAAGTTTAACTTTAACCTGGTCGAACTGGGGATTAACTTAAACCTGGTCTAACTGAGGTTCAACTCAAACCTGGTCTAAATGAAGTTTAACTTTAACCTGGTCGAACTGGGGATTAACTTAAACCTGGTCTAACTGAGGTTCAACTCAAACCTGGTCTAACTGAGGTTTAAATCAAACCTGGTCTAAATGAAGTTTAACTTTAACCTGGTCAAACTGGGGATTAACTTAAACCTGGTCTAACTGAGGTTCAACTCAAACCTGGTCTAACTGAGGTTTAAATCAAACCTGGTCTAAATGAAGTTTAACTAACCTTATCTAAATAAGCTTTAACTTTAACCTGGTCTAACTGAGGTTTAACTCAAACCTAGTCTAAATGAGGTTTAATTTCAACCTGACCTAACCTGCTCTGCCTGAGGTTTAACTTTAACCTGGTCTAACAGAGGTTTAACTTTGATCTGGTCTAACTGAGGTTTAACTTTAAACTGGTCTAACCAGGTCTAATTGAGGTTAAACTTTAAACCGGTCTAACCATGTCTAACTGAGGTTTAACTTTAACCTGGTCTAACATGGTCTAACTGAGGTTTAACTTTAACCTGGTCTCACCTGGTCTAACTGAGGTTTAACTTTAACCTGGTCTAACTGAGGTTTAACTTCGACCTGGTGTCACCTGGTCTAACTGTGTTTTAACTTTAACCTGGTCTAACCTGGACTAACTGAGGTTTAACTTTAACCTGATCTAGTCTTCTGAGACTTTAACCTGGTCTTACCTTGTTAGACTTTAACCTGGTCTAACCTTGTTAGGCTGTCTAACTAAGGTGAAGACTACAGTGATGTAATGAGTGATGTCACACTTCATATCTGACCTGTCCTTGAAGTCCTCGGCGTTGGCCTGGACGTTCTCCGTCTGCAGCATCAGCCGAGCATTGTCCAGGATGGCTTCACTGACCTGCAGAACCGCAGGGAACCAGAGGACTGAGAGCACCTGCAGCCAGTAGTGGGCAGCATAGTAATACACCAACACCACAGGTCACCTGTCCTCACCTGTCTGTAGACGTCCTCCCACTCCCTCCTGAGGGTCCCCCAGGCTCCGGCACTGGAGGCCTTGCGGTCCAGGCAGAGCCGGATCTGCTCCTCCAGCTGCTGGTTCAGCTGCTCCAGCGCTCTCACTTTGTCTCTGTACTCCATCAGGCAGCTGTTGAGTCCGGCCGCGGCGGCGCCGTGACCCGCCGCCCCGGCCCGGGGGAGTACCGGCGCCGCGCTGCTCCGCATCCCCTGCAGGAACACGCTGCTGATGCCCAGAGCCCGCCGGGACACCCGGGTCCCCAGGCAGGAGGCCCCTCCCACGGGGGGGGCCGAGCCCACGAACACGCCGCGGGGGGCAGCGGTGACAGCTGTGCCGCCCCGTGGGCAGGAGGCTGGCGCTGGGCGCTCTGAGGACGGCTGTCCCAGGAAGGAGGAGCGGCGTCGGGGCAAAGGCATGATGATGCTCAGCAGCTCGCAGTGTCAAACCGCTCAGAGCCGCTCAGAGCCGGGATTTATGGGAGGACGGCGTTCTGGAAACATGGCCGCCTTTGTTCAGGAGGCGTTTGTGTTGCTGCCGACAGGAAGCCTTTGTTCTCATGGAAACACAGAGTCAGCTGCATCAGCAGGGGGAGGAGGGTCAGGAAGAGTCCTGAACCAGAGAGGTCTCTCTGGTTCAGGACTCTTATACACATTTACACACACACACACACCACTCTCTGTAGTGTCTCGTTGTTGTTTCACTTCTCTAATCTGGTGTTTTTCAGGTTCTTTCTTTCACCACATGAACTCATGATATCAATCCAATGACCAGCACGTCCAGAGTCAAGACCAAGTACTGCTTTTTACTTCTACTTGAGTATTCTCCAGAAACAACGCTCTTACTTGAGTCCAGGTTACTGTACCACCTCTGATTACTCCCAACACCAAATCCAGATGAACCCCAGATCCTGGTCCTGGTCCTCATGTATCAACAGTGTGTAGAAAAGGTAAAAAATCATGTCTTATGAATCAGATGTAGAATGTATATACAAAAACATCTGTATTTATCAATCATGTGCACTGCGGTGGTACGCACACCAGCGCTGATAAATCCCACATGTTCGAACACACCATGCTCATGCACCTTTGGAGAAACACCCCCAATTAAGCATATGGTAACAAAATCTCCATTTACTCCTGTCCTCCTGTTCTAGTCCTGCTCTCGTCCTCCTGTTCTAGTCCTGCTCCCATCTCCTGTTCTATTCCTGCTCCTGTCCTCCTGTTCTAGTCCTGGTCCCGTCCTCCTGTTTTAGTCCTGCTCCTGTCCTCCTGTTCTATTCCTGTTTGAATGTAGACCTGATGCTTGTTCTTCTGTTCACTCTGTTTTTATGATTAGCTAATTTTGCAGTCTTTGTCTTAAACATGGGAAGAAACTGCTGCTATAACCTGACTGGTGCTGCGTTCAATGACCTTCAACACAGCTTCCTGGTTCATGTTAGTACATATGGATCAGTGTTGTTATGGATTATTTGTCTGGACATTTGTACATTAAGGTTTGTTCATTTGAATTGATATGACGAGGTGTTTTGGACAGAACAACCAGCGGAGGAAGGAAGTGAAGAAACGAGTCAGACTGTTTTGATCAACTTCCTCTCGTTCCTCACGCAACTCTTTACACACTTTATTGTTGGTCATTGAACGTGTCGACACACTTCAGTCTGAAACACAGAGACGCTTCACGTTTATTCACACCAGCAGTAAACCGATGTACACCACAACAAAGCATCTGTTAGCATCTGTTAGCAGATAACTTCCCTGAATTATTCTTCATATGAAAAACCTTAAGACTTAAATCACATAATAACTAACAGGATGATGCAACACAGCGAACATCTGAGGAAAACAGAGGTCACATAACCACGGTCTCCAATAACAGCAGCTAAAAATCACATTCAACATTCAGGCAAGTGAAAACAAGTCCTGGACTAAATCCCCCAAATGTCGTGGAACACTCCTGGAAAAGGTCCTGGAAGTATTCTGATGAGACGATTGAGACGATACATTCATGGCCTTAAAAGTACTAATACAACATCTCCATGTATTAAACACAACTATTGTTAGTTTATATACGAAGGAAAACATTGTTATTAATATGATATCATTTCTGCCCCCTAAATGTGACACACTGGCCCTTTAATGGTGGAGGATCGATGAAAGTGAGATGTCATCTGTCGACATCACAGTCACCCGTGGCAAACAGGAAGTTGCAGTAGTCGAAGTGTTTACAGCGACAGTGCCTGTGAGGTGTCGCTGTCTGACACCACAGAGGCTCGGGTGGAGCTCCACGGACTCCGGCATGACTTGTTCAGCGGACTCTGATTGGCTGGCTGGCAGCTGCAGACTCGCAGCAGCTGCATGACGTCACGGCGGAAGCGCTCGCCCACGAAGGCGTAGAGGAAGGGATTGAGGCAGGCGTGCATGTAGGCCAGACACTTCAGCACCTGACCCACCTTGTCGAAGCGGTTCCAGGCCTCGCAGTCCGTCATGGTCATGTCGGAGGCCTGCGCCGCCTGCATCACCAGCACGCCAGCGTAGGGCAGCTGGGACACCACGAACACGGCCACCACGGCCAGGATGACGCGCATGGCTTTGTGCTTCTGGAAGTTGCGTGTCTTGAGCAGTTTGGCGATGATGATGCTGTAGCAGAACACCATGACGATGAAGGGCACGCAGAAGCCCATGCTCACCTGCAGTGACAGCACCAGTATCTTGGTGCGGTTGCCCATGTGAGGCGGGTACACAAGCCTGCAGTTCACCTGTGCGTCCATCTCGGTGACGGTGGCGAACACCAGCTCGGGCGTGGCGAGCAGCAGAGCCAGCAGCCACACCCCCACGCACACCACCCGGCTCCAGCGGCGGCGCTCCACCTTTGAGTTCTGGGCCTTGGTGGTCTTCACAATGACCACGTAGCGGTCGACGCTGATGCAGGTGAGCAGTAGCATGCTGCTGAACAGGTTCACCTTGTAGAGGGCGGAGTTCAGCTTACAGAGGGCGGAGCCAAAGCTCCAACAATCCTGTGACGCCTCGGCGGCCCACAGCGGCAGTGTGACGAGGAACAGCAGGTCGGCGACCGCCAGGTTCAGCAGGTACACATCCGTCATGGTCTTCAGCCGCCGACGGAAGTTCAGGTAGATCCACACGACAGCCAGGTTTCCGACTCCGCCCACCACAGCGATGATCCAGAAGAGAGGCGGCTCAAAGTGACCCCTGAACATGCGCGATGACGAGCGGTCGCAGTACAGGTTATCATAGTCCTGGTCTTCATATTCCCCCTCAGGGGTGGGGGAGGGGCTGATGGAGGACAGGCCCTGACAAGCAGAGAGGACACACCTGCTGAAGGAGGTTCTAAGAGGTTCTACCATCAGGGTTCTGTGTTCTGACTTGACGTATAGCAGAAAACCTTGTATCTTGCAGAGGTAACAGTTGTGTTAAATCAATCAATAATCAGCGAAATTATTAATTATACAATGAGCAGGCAAATCAATAACTGACCATAATTATTATCTGTGCATGTGAGGGATTTGTTACCTCTGTGGTGAACAAGTCATCCATGGAGGTCATGTGATCAGATTCTTTGTTTATGGCGAGGATGTCATTCAGTCACCTTAGCAAGAAACAGCAATGTATATTAAACAAACACTAATAAGAGCATAAGTACATTAAACAAACACTAATACGTACATCTGTACATTAAACAAACACTAATAAGAGCATAAGTACATTAAACAAACACTAATAAGAACATAATTAATTAAACAAACACTAATAAGAACATATGTACATTAAACAAACACTAATACGTACATATGTACATTAAACAAATGCTAATAAGAACATAAATACATTAAACAAACACTAATACGTACATATGTACATTAAACAAACTCTAATAAGTACATATGTACATTAAACAAACACTAATAAGAGCATAAGTACATTAAACAAACACTAATAAGTACACAAGTACATTAAACAAACACGAATAAGTACATAAGTACATTAAACAAACACTAATACAAACGTGTACATTAAACAAACACTAATGAGACCAAAAGTACATTAAACAAACATTAATACGAACATATGTACATAAAACAAACACTAATAAGAACATAAGAACATTAAACAAACACTAATAAGAGCATATGTACATTAAACAAATACTAATACGAACATATGTACATTAAACAAACACTAATAAGAACATAAGTACATTAAACAAACACTAATACGTACATATGTACATTAAACAAACACTAATAAGAGCATAAGAACATTAAACAAACACTAATACGAACATATGTACAACAAACACTAATACGTACATATGTACATTAAACAAACACTAATACGTACATGTGTACATTAAACAGACACTAATAAGAGCATAAGTACATTTAATAAACACTAATAAGTACATACATCTATAAATGAGACGGACAGATGTGGACTCACAGTCAGATTTGGACTCAGACAGATGTGGACTCAGACAGATGTGGACTCACGGTGGTCTCCTGTCGCACAGTGAATCATCTGTGACTTCCTGTCAGTTAAACCTCAGCAACATTCAGACGAGTCAAAGCAGAAGTTCAAGGCAGAGGGAGGAGCTGATGAATTATGATTAACCCGTTCAACCTTCAGCTTCATTCCATCATTATTATTAGAATATTCCTCTTGACCCCTAAAGAACTAATGAACCCTGTGGTGTTGTAGTAGTAGTAGTAGTAGTAGTAGTAGAGTATTAGTACTAGTATTAGTACTAGAATTAGTAGTGGTGTTAGTAGTAGTATTAGGTGTTAGTAGTAGTATTAGTAGTGGTGCAGCTCTACCAAGAGTTTACAGTTATATCTGCTATAGTTGGCATGGCAACAACTCTGTTAAGTGTTACAGAAGACAGTAGGGATAGTGTTAACTTTTAACACTACACACTAGTGTTATGTAACTTCAACACTGATCTGAGAGTTGCTGCAATTTTATCATCTCATCAAGTTTTAACACTTTTAAAAGAAAAATCAACAAACACGTTGAACACGAATGTCTGATTTAACTGTTCAATGAGACAGAATCTTCTTCATGTTTTTCTAGATGACCCTGTATGTGTGTATGTGTGTGTGTGTGTGTGTATGTAGATGTGTGACGACATTGAAACAGGCATCCGCCACATTGCGTGACAGCGTGTTCACACTGAACAGTGTTGCATGACAAGCTTCAACCACAAACACACACAGACACACACAACTTCCTGTCTTGTCAGAACAGGAAAAAACAACCTGGTCGTGTGACGTGATTTCCTGTTCAAACTGCTCTTCTTCTTCTGCAGTTACCATGGTTACAAGTCAGGTAGACCAATGAAAACAGATACGTATCTCATGAGGTTTTATTGATGATTGAGACTGAAAACATGGCAGACAGGAAGTGACATCACTTCTTCTTTAATCCTGACTTGGTGGTCTTTGATGCCACCTCGCTCCTTTCCACACTCTTTACCACGCCGACTGCCACCGTCTGCTTCATGTCACGCATCGCAAAGCGGCCTGCCGGAGAGAAGAGTCACAAGAATCATCAGATTATTACTATTATTATTATTATTATTATTATTATTATTATTATTATTATTATTATCATCATCATCATTATACATATATTATTATAATGTTGTTATTGTTATTTTAGAATGAATATTTTATTGTTATTCTATAATGATAATTATTGTGTTTTGAATTGTGAATTGAATTCATAATTATAAATAAAAAAATGTAAATACAAATTTAAAAAAGGACCATATAATATTTGAAATATAATGATAAAATCACTTTTCAGAGTAATAAATGGGCCCATAAAAAATAACATCCATTTTACAGAATTTTCAGACAGAAAATATTTGACAGTAAATAAACATTAAAATATTTTGATCCTTTTAATTTTAAAAAGACAAGATCAAATATTGTGACAGTTTTCCTAAAAAAATAAATGTATTTGAGTCTCTTGTTATTAAACATGTAAAGCTATTAAATGTGTTTTCCAGTTGAATTAAATCATACTGAATCTGTTGAAACTTGTGTTTTATATGAATGTTATTATTAACATGAGAAACATTAAATTATGGAACATATTGACTTCAATATGACTATTTTCATAGACAAGAGTCATGATGATGTCATGATGATGTCATGATGTGACCTGTCTCTCACCCAATGGGGCGAACTCCACGAAGGTCTCCACCACCATGGGCTTGGAGGGAACCAGCTGTACGATGGCGGCGTCTCCGCTCTTCAGTATCTTGGAGTTCTCCTCCAGCCTCTTGCCGCTGTGCCGGTCGATCTTCTGCGTCAGCTTGTTGAACGCAATGTGGGCAGTGTGGCAATCGGTTACCGGGCCGTAGCCGGCATGGATCTCACCTGGGTGGTTCAACACAATCACCTGACCACAGAACACACCGTTCACGCCACTGGACAACCCTCATCCATCGTCATGTCAGGGAAAGATACGACAGATTCACCTTTCAAAATAAAAGCACGGAAACAAACCCGGGTAAGCAAGGCCACGAGGCTGGGGGTTCATATAAGACCCAGATCACACCTGGCCAACCTCACTTCCTCTCTCCATACGCAAATAAACAACCCGTCTCATAGCAGCTGGTCCAAGAGCCACCAAGTAGGATCTGTTAGTTTCACTTTCAGGGCCACAAATCCTCCTCAGAGTCTCTCAGCGCTAAAACCACATCAATGTTCATCTGGATCCTAAAGCACCTAAAGTCCAGATCTGGTGACGTAGCATTAAATACTGGGGAAGACTACTGATGGGGGGGGGGGGGGGGGGGCAGATCTTAGTGATCCCTCAGCGGTCCTTAAGATCTCAGAGATCCTTCAGATCTCAGTGATGACTGGATCAGAGACGGATGAGGACTGACCTGAGCAATGAAGGAGGCAGCTCCAGCTGGCGGTTTGTTCTTGCTGTCTCCGGCTACGTTCCCCCGCCGGATGTCTTTGATGGACAGGTTTTTGACGTTGAATCACAGTGCCTCCTGTTGCAGGTCATTACTGTCTTCAGTGGGACCCTTCACCCGTCCTGCCACACAGGTCCAGCTGCTGGATGCTGATTGGCTGATAGCCTGCAGGTAAAAACCAAAACACCCAAGTTAACAAGACAAAAACTTCAAAACACAGAAAACTTCTTTGTTTTCTTGAAAAACCAGCAAACTGCATTTAACAGACAGGACAACGTGTTACAGGTTAACTTCAGATCCTGGTCTTTGTTGCCCCACAACGTTATAACACTTCTAATAATGAAGAGTTATAAAATATCTGTAACTGTTCCCTAAACATCAGTGGAAATATCCATCAGCAGCTAAAAAAACAGGTTGAGCCACCAAACAGTAAATTACTACAAAATAGAAGGGAGATACACGGAAAACATACGGTATGTGATGTTGTTGCTCTCTTGTTTTTCAAACCTAAGGACAAATGAAGGATCTCACTGATTTACATAATGATAACATTAAGATGACATTTGATTTATGTTGAATGATTTCCTCCTACATGTTGAAGTGTTGAATGTGTAGACTAGACCTGGTTCAGGTCCTGCTCATGAAGACCAACTTCCCAGTTCATTACATTTACATTTACATGAACATTTAGGGCATTTCAGACGCTTTTGTCCAAAGCGACTTACAATAATTTGTAAAAAGAATGACACCACAACATATCATTGCCGAAGTAAGAGCGAAATAATAGAAACAAGTGTTAGGTCATCGTTTGAGTAAAGTAGTAGCTGTTCAGCAAACATACCTTAAGAACAACAGTGCTTTGATCAAAGTGCTATAGGGAAGGTTTTTTCCCTTTTTTTGGGGGGGGGGGGGGGGGGAGTATAGAGCCTTTTTCTGAAGATGGCAGTGACTCTGCTGTCCTGACATTGGTCGGAAGTTTGTTCCACCACTGAGGACCAGAACAGAGAAGAGTCTGGACTTTGCTGAGTGAGATTTGTTTGATTTCAGCGATGGTGGTACCAGCCGGCCAGCTGAAGTAGAGGAGCGAAGTGCTTGCCTCTGGGCTTGTGGTTTCACCAGTGTTTGAAGGTAGATGGGTGCCGTTCCATTGATGGCCCTGAAGGCCAGTGCCATCATCTTGAATAGTATGCGTGCTGCAACAGGGAGCCAGTGGAGGTCATGGAGGAGGGGGGTCACATGGGAGAATTTGGGTAGATTGAAGACAAGGTGTGTCGAAATGACCAGTGGAGTTGCGTTGCATCCTTTGTGAGGAAAGTCTGAATCCTGCGGATATTGTAGAGGGAAAATCTGCAGGATCGGGCCACAGCAGTGATATTGGGGGTGCAGGATAGTTGGTCATCGAGGATTACACCAAGGTTCCTCGCAGTTGATGACGGTAATACTTTGATGTCCTCAACAGTGACCGGCAGGTCCATGCGAGGGCAGTCTTTTGCGTTCATCAGCAGGACGCTTCCTTCAAAGACCAACTGTTAAAGATCAGACAGAGAATTGGTTTAGACTGGTTCCACCAGAGAACCAGTTCTTGATGTTTGACTTTAAACCAGCAGGTCTTCTGGTCTCTGAATGGATCCACATTAGGACCCTCTTTCCTTTTTCTCTGTTTTGAAAACAAACAGCTGTTTTTGTTTTTTTCTCTGTCATTAGCAGACTTTTATTTTGAAGTTCCAAACAATAAAAAGTCTCTGTCCTGCAGGTCCAGAATGTGGTCATGAATGCGGTCCTGCAGAGCCCAGAGGCATCTGATAGTTACAGGAAACACATTCCGTCAATTTACAGTGGACATGTTTGAGTCTCCCTGGAGTCCTCACTGGGACCGGGTCCTGTCAGAGACCAGGACACCTACCTCACTGGGACCGGGTCCCTTAAGAGGCCAGGACACCGTCCTCACTGGGACCGGGTCCTCTCAGAGACCAGGACACATACCTCACTGGGACCAGGTCCTGTCAGAGACAAGACAACGTCCTCACTGGGACCGGGTCCTCTCAGAGACCAGGACACCTACCTCACTGGGACTGGGTCCTCTAGAGACAGGACACTGTCCTCACTGGGACCGAGTCCTCAAAGACCAGGACACCTACCTCCCTGGGACTGGGTCCTCAGCCTCAGCCCCAGGGCATGCTGGGAACGAGCTGATTGGCTCTCAGTTATGACAACAAACACCACGTTTAGTAAAAATGCTAATTTCCTGTGTAATACTTATATTTGACACTATATCGTTAATCTCATGTTGTGTAACAAAAGTTTAATATGTTATTAATAATAACAATAATAATAGAGGTTGTTTATAGGAGTGATCAAAATAGCAATTAGCCTGCCGTTTTTATGCTCTCTCTCTTTCTCTCTTTTCCAGACGAGGCGCTGTTTCTTTCCAACAAGCCTCAAGCGACCGGATGTGACGTAGACCGTAGAGGAAGAAACGCGGAAGTGAACAGCAGCAGCAGCGTCGCGGTTGCAGCAGGTGAGTTTTAAATTTTACCTGTTAAATAAACACATCGATCACGAGTCACGTGACCTGTGGAAACATGACACAACGATGAAGCGGAAGAAGCGTCTCGTAGCTTCGACTTAATAAACCGATTAGCTCGCTGCTAGTAATATAGCCCCGTTATCTTAATGCTAATCACGTGACGTGTTTCTTACGTTTTCCATATACAGTAAATATAATGTGTCTGTGCTTCGGGTTGATTAAAACCGGAGGAGGACAAGAGGTTTAAACAGGTCACACCTGTAGAGAAGTCCAGCTTTGTTAGGTTAGGTTTGTTGACAAACTACTTTTAAAACGCTTGTTTTCTGAATGGAGTCTGGTCCACAGACAGTGGTTCCTCCACATAGTTTGGTCTGGTCTCTGGACTAATGTGAGCTACTATCTAAACCAAACTGGTCTTTAAACGGATTTGGCAGAAAGAAACGTGAACTACTGTGTTGTTGTTGTTGTTCTGTTCTGTTCTCAGCGAGAGTCCTCTGCTGCTTGTGATGTCGTCGGTGAAGCAGCGTTACCGTGACATCAGTCCTGTCACCCTGCAGGTGGTGGGCGGGGCCATGATCTCCAGTTTGTACTGTGGGGAGGTGGAGGGTCTGGCGGGTGGGCTGGTGGAGTCCTTCATGGTGGAGCTGTACCGCTGTAAACTCTGCCA